>JAEIIL010016510.1:0-20727 GCA_018905715.1 Drosophila lini
GGAGTTTATGACCTAATTAAGGAAACCTGTATAATAAAAACACGCCAAAACCCTTGGTTTATTAAATTTTACATCATCGAACTTGACAATAAAGCTGACAATTTAAGAAATAGTACCATAGAAAGCCACATAGGCCCGTCGAATGTCATAGGCAAACCAGTATGTCTCCACAAGATATTCGCCTTCGGGAAACGGCAGAACATGTGTTAACTGATGATTTATATATCCGATTGGCAACTTATCAATGATGACATCATGCTAAAAAATGTCAAATTTAAAGTAACAAAAATATAGATCAATCAAAAGCGAACTTACATTGTAGGGACATGTGTGATTTAAATTGGAGTGAGATTTTAGAATGTTGTAAAAGAACTCAGCAGTAGGGTGGGAACTGGTATTTTTGAGAAAACGGCAAGAATCGACTGTGATATTGTACAAAAACGGTCTGTAGCCATTGACTCGTTTGGAAATCGAAAAGTTCATCTAAAATTAAAAATTTGTTTTGGATTATTTGCTTTTGATAGTTTTTAATTAATAATCAAACCTTGATTTTAGTCACGTTTTTATTAAATAAATTTCCTCTTACAGAGACGTATTTATAAGTTCGATTTATAGGTTTTATAAAGCAATATTCAATGGTGACAAAACTTGGATCAAGGGATTTGCACTTGACGTTCGTAAACTCAAATTTGCTTGTAATCTGCATTAGATAGATGTTTTAGATAGTTTGTATTTTTTTAAATTAAAATGTTTATTATACCGGAAGAATGTAAAGAGAAAAGCCACCAAGTAAAACCAAACAATTCATCCTTAAACACATCTTCAGGCACTGAGCAGCCAACTAAAACTGATACTTTATTTTCGGTGTTTGTTTTATGATGTCATTTACTTACCTAATTGTTGTATTTCGTTGACAATTATTTGGGATTCGGTATCGGCATTGACCAATTAAATATTTATTTATTATTAAGTTTATTTTTTCAGCGTTTAAAGTAATGCTTAGGTATAATGAATAGACTTTTTTATACATATCATTAGTTCATAAAAATTGCATTTTACTATAGAATTAATAGAGCGAATATAGTAACTAAAAATATCCTTTATTAATTTTTGTCATCCGTCTCATGTTTGGTTTTAAATAATCATTGAGTTAAAATCTTATTATTATTTATTTTTTTTATAATCATTTGGTGGAATATTATTTAACTAAATTGACCCGTCTGTTGATTCTATATTTATCTCTGGTTATCGTATAAATATATCTTGCCAATATTTTTCCCGCACAGTTCACTCTTTAATTTCTTTTCAATTTGTGCAGCTGTTCGAACACTTTGCTTTCGTTTGGTCGGTTCACTTTCCCGCTTTTTATTGGTAATGGCAACGTCGGGGTGTATAAGGCTACCAGCAATAGTGGATTCTTCAGAAAGGGTAGCAGTATGAACTATTCGAGCCAAGAAAAGTGGCAGCTACTATTTGGATTTGTGGCACTTTTATCGAACACGGACCTGCATTAAAAAAACATATTTTATCGCACTGTGAGGGCTTGCTGCCACCGTGTTCGCTGTAGTTGGTGTAGTTACTGCTGAAAATAAAGAACTATTTTTATTTTGTTCTATCCCTTTTTTGAACAGCGGCCGGACCGTTGTTGTTTCTGAGTAATATTTCTGATCGCTGGTCTGTTTAATGAATTTTTGTATTTAATGAATGAACAACATTTTTCTTGTTGCTTGCTCCTGTGTGTGTCTGCCTCTGTACTTTTTGTCTGCTGTGTTCTGTTTTGTTCTGTGTTCTGTGCTCTGGTGCTCTCCTCGTATATGAATTTTTATTCGCTTCTGTTTGCCAATTGATTGGAAATATTTCTTTTCATGTTTTTCAATTTGGAAAACCAGAAAACAAGAGTGCCCAGTGGTGGGGAAAAGAAAAACAAAGAGGGGATGCAGCAGCGGGCTTCCTCAAACGAAAGGCAACCCCCTCCCGATCTGGAATCTCGGCGGCAAAGTGCTTTTGAGCGATGGCATATGAGTTCCCAGGTTCGTTCCCCCGTTTTTTGTTTAGACAATAATAATTTTTGCCATTTTATTTCGGTGAGCTGGGGGCGCTCTCGACTCGATTTATGTTCCCCGGCTGCCTGACAGCTAATGTTAGCTTATAAAGCTTTAATTTATTTTGTTTTGATTACTGCGTTATTATCATGTACATAAACATGTTGCCGGACTATTGGCTTTTCTCTGATGATGATTGCTCGAGTGGAACGTTCTGAGATTTACTCAGTGCCCAAAATTATGGATCTGCAATTGGTATTGCAATATAAAATAATAACTGCCCGGGTTTACATTATATTGCCAGATGATTCTTTCTTGCTTACAGTAATCTGTTATTTTGTCTGCTTAACAGTCTGCGCTGGGTTCTCTCCATGTCAGGGGACTTCCCCTATCTGTCCTCTGTTAAGCATATCAGTTTGGGCGCCATTTTTAAATTTTCTCAGCGGTAGACAACAGGTGAATTGAGATAAGATGTTTTTTTTTTTAATAAAAGAAACGTAAATAAATAAAATAAAATAAAATAAACTAAAAAAAAAAAGCATAAAGTAACAGCTATGTTTACCATAAATACTCGTTTAATAATGCCAGATTTCAGTGCTTGAACGTTGTGTTATTTGCTTACTTAATTGCAGCCGTTTGAGTACAAAAAAGTTCTTATTTACATACACATAATAAACGTTTGCCATTATATTCACAATGTTTTCCGAAGCTGAAAGCTTCTGTATAAACAGTGAGTTAATTATCCGCAATAAGTGCATTTTGCAAATAGCGAACATTAACTGAGTCAGTCATTATGTGTATTTCCTGAACAAAGGAATATTGCCTGACTGCTAAATATTTTCTGCGGGTGTTCTGTTAACTTGTTTAAGAATATATAATTATATTAATCCTTTATAAATTTAATAAATATTATTCAATGCGAATTTATGTTATACACTGACTTGCACTTCTAAAAAATAAGAAACCTCCTCATTTTTTTTTAAATTCTTTTAAATATCTTAAGCTATTATTTTTTTCTCTGTCTATTATTTTTTAGTAACTAACAAATGATAAGTCCGACATGACAAATATTTGACTATTACTAGTTGTAGTAGAGCAAATATTTGTGAGCTGTCACGCCTGGTATTGCAGTTCTTGACTTTTCCCCGCCAGCTTGTGTTTCACTTTCCCAACGTTCGTAGCTCTCGCATGCGAGTTTTCCCTTTTAACATTTTCCTGCATGGGATTTTCCCAGTAAGAATTTCACTAGCAGTAACAGAGCGCCATGTTCTGCTCTCTCTCTCGCGGGGAACTTGCTGAATTTCCCCAATTTGCAGAGAGAGAGAGAGAGAGAGCTGTTCGCGAGACCCACTGACACAGTGATAAAGCTGGGCCGGCTGATAACAGAGAGCTGTTAGGGCTTCACACAGGTACGAGGTACTAGGTCCGAGCTCCACGAACACTCTCTCTCTTCGGGGATTCTCAGTCGGACTCGGAGGTCGGTCGGCAGGTCGGCGGTTCAGTTGCGTTTCCAGTCCATATTTCACCGTGCTGCGAACAGGCGGACGGACGGGGTCTCCAATTCAGTCGTCGGGCCGCCGCAGTTTCAACGCGCTCGGGATTCAGATTCAAATTCAGATTTACACTCAGATTCAGATTCGGAACTCGCCAGCCTCCCGCAAATATTTAAAATAATTAAAATTCTATTAAAAATAAAGGAAAATAATATCCAAAGTTCCAGTTTGAGTGTGCGTGGCTAAAATAAATAAATAGTGCAAATATTTTCAGGAATTACTCAAATGAAAATACCAGCAGCAAGAAGCAAAAATTAATGCTTGTGCCACTTGAATGAAAAATTCAATGCCATTAGTGTGTGCAAAACAAAAATATATGTATATATCTAAGCAAATATCCGAAAATATTTGCAGATAGCCATTTGAATGGAAAAGTGCTCGAGAGTAAATAGGCCGAAAGTCGAAACATATCCACCGACCGAAAATCGAAAATCTTGGACAAACTTGTGCAGTTTTCGTTTTCCCAACGCTTACCGAGTGCTATTATTAAAGTAATTTGTGCGACACTTGCCACCTGTTCGACAACTTTTGGAAAATACACACAGCCACACACAATTTATGCAAACGACTTCGAGAAGAAAGCCGATCCGATCCCCAAAACCGAAAGTGAGAGTGTCGAGAGGAGTCGTTGACCCAGCGTGTAAGTCTTTGGACCCATATTATATTCTGGACTGTTTACCTTACTCAACCCCGCTCTGTGGCAGACTGAACCCACGAATTTATCACCTTAACACGCCGATCTGTGTTATCGCCCAGTGTTTGTCCGGGATTTAAATATAGATTTATGGCAGGCAAACATTAATTGGATTACTCGGGCAATCTTGGGGCATTGTGGATGAAGATTGACCTAGACCAAGGGGAAATAAATAGTCGAGAAAAGTGATGTTTGTGTTGGGTTTCAAAATATAAAAAGAGAATTTATTTCGAGATGTAGTAAGAGGTCTATTACAAAGATTAGGTGTGAAAAGGATGAAAGTGATATGTTCTTTTAACTATAAAAAATTGTAACTTATTTAAATATTCTCGGTGACACTTAAATAAATATATAAGATATATGTACATATAAAATGTAGTTACACTGATCAAACAAACACCATTTCGCTCTCAAGTGTAGTTTGTTTTGACTTTGTTTGTTTAGAAAATGTTGCGCCATTCCCCTTTTGTTTTTTCCATCTTTTTGGAGAGCCCCCGTAAGAGGTACTTGAGAACTGTAAAAGCTCTCAGAGCCGATTAAGTAGCTACTGATATGCACAAAACACTTTGGCCGGGGGCATGGCTAATCAAATTACAAAGTCATATACCGCTTGATTTAATAACTCGGCACGGTTAGGGTATTTCCCGGCATCTGCCATGCCGCAGATGCTACCGTTTTCAGTGCTGCTGATGCTGCTGCTGCTGCCGGGCAAATGCAGCAGTTTTATCTTTAAAGTTCGGCCAAATTACCTCCAAGGGAGGCGCGCACAGATGTGCACCCAACGTGCGGGTGCGGCTTTTGTGTATAAATTTACACTTAACTGCAAAACAACAGGCTTAATTGCCCGAAACCAAATAAAACTCAGCATGCCAGTGGATTTGGCCGGCTGGTCCCAGGAAGAGCCTGTGTCAGGGCAGAGCTTCGGTGGACGTATTTCGATGCTGAGTAAAGGAGGGTATATCAAACCTAAGGATAATTTTAGTTGATAAATTTCAGCAGTCTAAATTTAGCTACATTTATCTATTTTCATCTTAAAAAAATGCATTATTTAATTATAATTTTTAAGACAAACAACTTTTGTAATATCGGCTTTTCCTTTAATAAATAAAATTATTTCCTACCTATAAGCAAGCAAATCAAGTTTACTGGGTACCTTTCCTGTCGAAAAAAACTTGGGCGAACCACTTGTAATTGTTTGAAATTATTCCATGGCAATTGCAGCCACTGCCACTCGCATCCTTGAACATGAAAAGTGCGAGTGGCCAGAAAGCGAGAGTGAGAGTGCTGCCAAAAAGATGGCAAGACGGGACAATTCATGTGGGCACTTACAGTAATTACAACGCCGCACCGCTCGTCATTTAAAGCGCTGCCAAAACGGCACTGAGTCACGGCCATGTGTTCCGCACGTGTGTGCTTTAAGAATTAAGGCGGAGACGCCTTAACAACAATATATATATTCTATACGAAGCTGACACAGATTTCCAACTGCCATTCCTGCTCCTGCTGCTCTTTCATCTATTGTAAATTGACTCTCGGCAGTGTGGCAAAAGAATGGAGACAGATACGGACAATGGGTCGTATGCGTAATACGCTTGACAGTTTTCCGTCTCCGTTTGTCTCTCACTTTCACACAGGAAGAAAATGGCTCTGAAACAAATTTAATATTTTATTAAAAAGGAACTTCTTTGAGAAATTTGAATAGATGAAAAAACTAAAGGGATAATACGTTTTATATATTCATTGGCAATTTCCATATAGTCAGTGGTTGTTTTGAATTGGGTTTCCTTTATAGAAGATTTTTAACTACCTTAGTTTAATTTTGGTTAATTTCCTAAGTTTTTGATTTAGTGTCACTTAACTTTTTTTCTGTGCAGGCCATGCTAGTGAGCTGCATTGTTTGTGAGAAATTTTGCTCGCACTCTAGGGTTGCTGCGGCATTGGAATGAACAAACGGAACGCTCAAATCAAAGGCGACAACCCACAACAATGGAGCTGAAAATGCCAGCAGGCATCGCGGAAATATAAAGTAAACTATTGTTTCACCAGATTGCGTCAGTGTCTGTGCTATGTTTTTGTGCGGCTTCCTTGATTCTCTAGAAACATTGCGCATACGCCGCGTAACCACCGCTCAACTCTGCGACAGGGCGCTGTAAGCGCTAATAAGCTTTTAATTAATTAATAATTAATCACTACGCACAGTCTAGCTCATCATCGCTGCTAGGCGTCCGAGAGGTCAGTGGGTTTGTCATTTTGCCATTGTCTGGAAGCGAGCCCCTTATCGTAATGGCCGAAAAGTTCTAATCGAGGCAATTAACGTGGCCAAATTTAATTTCCGTCCCCGTCGCTATCAGGCACGAAACAGAAAAAAAATATTAGAAAAAAAAAAAAAAGGAAGACGGAGCGGTGCGCCTGCTTTTTATTTACAAAATATTAGTTAATGCCCGCCATTGGGAAATCCATCATGTAAGCCCAGGATTTCTCGGTTGCATGTGTTTCTGTTTGTTCCCCGCTTTACTGTTTGTTTGCTCTAGGGATGAACGTGCTTCGAGGGGGAAAATACTTGTCTAAATATCGATATATTAGCTTGTGAATAATGTAAATTATAGAAAATGGCAGTGGAAATGAAATTGTCTTATTAGATGTGATGGTTTATGTGTATCAGTTTCCTAATTTAAAGCAAACATCATTGAAATTTAACCAAATTTTCAAAAAATTACAATTAAAAAGTCGTAAATTGTATTAAACTTTTTCTATAGAGTATCGCTACCTGGTGCCATCCCTAATCTGTCTATTCCTCTATTTGTTTGCCTCTCTCCTCATTCTTCAGGCCTGATAAACGAGCCCAGCTCCCCAGGTAACTTTTGGGGGTAGATTGAGGAGTTTCGGGCCCTTGCCTTTGACTGGCCATTAAGCAAATTACTTATGTTAATTAGTTGCCACGACTAATGAGATATCGCAAGGATTTGCAGTCCATGATAAGTCAAATTTAAAGCAAAGTCGGGGCAAAAAAGAGCCTTTCCCTGATTATCCACCTTCCGCTTCAATTTAGCCCTGTTGATTTATGATGCGGAATTTAGCCAAAGCACAATCTCAACTTGAAAGCAATATACAAGCGCTCCGGGCTTTGCCATACAATGGGAATTCAATTTCCCTCCCCTACTCCCCTACTCCCTTTGCTCTCTGTGAGCCCTTGATTCATCAAATTGCATTTATTTGCCAGTTGAGCGAACTGCAACAATGCGGAGATGCAACAGTTTGCTGAAATGCAAGAAATGCATTCTGAAAATTGCATAAATAAATAATACGGAGCAATAATTGAGAGGCAAGCCAAATCCTCAAGGGAGCGAATCATTTAAATTCTCCTTTGGAGAGGGCAGGCAATTTCAATTTCAATTTGCAGTGAACTGTAATTGGTCTAGGAGTAACTCAAATGAATTCCTGGCTTGTTGCCCTAGGTTTACACAGTACCATTAGCCATGAAAATCCTTTACATAATAATATCAATTTGTCCCATCTCATTTGCGTTTAATCGTTGGCCCTTATTAAAATCCCTTTAAATCAATTTAATCTCATGCAGATGTTTGCATTAAAATTAAAACGCATTGATAGATTTGCTAGCCTTCAGCCGTAAAATAATTAAAAACATAATTAGCATCGTGCAGTTCCCATTCATTAATGTATTCAAAATGCCTGCAGCCAGCAGGACCGAAGGGAGGGGCGCCTTTCCGAAAGGGTTTCAGGTCAGTGCGTCGGTTGGGAATAATTTCATTAAAATCAACTTTGGTTGCACACGCCTGCGGTCGGTGGACAGAAGATTAATCACTGACTTTATTTTGACTGGACTCCGGTGGAATGCTACACCAACTGGACTCTATAATTCTGTATTGACACATAATCAATACCCAGTGCAGCTCGCTGGAAAAAAAACTAATTAAGCCACCATGAATGCGAAAAAATGAATTAAAATTGCAGCGTTAATAGTAATAATAACCGCCATTGACTCCAGTGCACAATATATCTTAATTTTGGGCATAATTAATGCCTGCAATTATGTTGAGTTTCGTTGGATGTCGCTGCCTTTTTGTTCGTGCCCCACCTTAACACAGACACACATGCGGCTATATATATGTGGACACCCCGCACTAGGAGACGTAAACAATCCACTTAACATGCTGGGAAATACCATTTGATCCTGCCATCCATCTCCTGGGCGTTGCGTATACGCAGCGTGGGCCGCACAGAGCCTTTGGCAACAGTGTGTCACGCACATTATTGATAGGCCGACTCAATCGCCTCGGCTTCGGTTACCCAGGTCTCGATTACAGCTCCCAGGCTCCAGACGACGGACTCCGTGGCCCGGACTCTGGGTTCTCGTAGCATCTGGGCAATTACGGCTCGGCGGTCTCTGTTTATTAAAACGACATAATTGCGAATTGAGGCCCGGAGCTCTTCGCTGCCTTGACTGCTTCAATCAACTGGATCATCAGCGGTTTGCTGCTGTTGGCACTCTTATCGTTAACCATCAGCTACATACTTTCCCTTTTGTAAAACTTTTCCCCAGGAATTGACCGGGGAAAATTTGCATAAGAAGCAAAGAACTTTGGCCTCGCTGGGAAGTATATTTATATTGTAGGTCTGTTGTTTGCACGCCCCGCTCTCTTCAATTATGATTAATGACCTGTAATTAAAGCCATGAAAGCGACCTTTGCCGGATACACAAATTGATTAGAGATGGACACGTGAGTGACGGCCGAGATTAGAAGCTCGTTGAAAGTTCACTAGTCAACATGATATTCAACTATGATTGAAGCCACTTCGATTGGAGTGAAAGGGAAGATAAAATATGAAGTATATTTTTATTATATTAATCAGGAATCGAATTAAATGCAGATTAATTTATAATAGCTTTATTTGAAGTAACAGTTGGAGGTTTTTATATTGAATCTATCGAGCAGATAGATAGCACATATTTGGGCAGACTCTCTGTTTTACTTGATATTCCATCAGGACACACAACAACCTAGCCTCTGGCTGTCACATCTCCAAGTCAGACACATTATCTTTTATTAGCCAAATTGTACACACTTGAGCGGAGAACCGACCATAGCCCGTGACGCCACAGAAGTCATTCAGCATAAATCAGGACAGAGTCCTCCACCGACCTTAGGAGGATGCTCAAGTGTTTTGGCTTTTCATTAATTAAATTGCCAGTTGGTCGGAGCTTCGGGCTCCAGTTCCAGCTGTAGACCACCTTTCTGGACCGTCTGGATTGTTTATGTTTTGATTAGCGCCAAGAGCCGAAAACCGAAAACATATTTGGGTTAAGTGCAGGCTCTCAAGTCCTTCCTCAGGACTCAAGTGCTGCCTTGTTTTCCCGTCTCGAGGGTGCATTACGTATTGTATTATGTGCGACCTGGCAATTATGTTGCTCCCGCCCCCGCAGACCCATTAATCACGAATGTCTGAATGTCTGGCAAGACAACCGCGAGCTCCGCCCACTGTACATACATACTTTGATGGCTAATTGCATACATGGCAGGCGGTTCCGGCCGGAACACGTAAACCTAATTGTAGACGTCTTGCACTACCTGATTTTGATTGTCTGTTAGCCAAACTCGATTGCAAAGAGTGCGCTCCGTGTGCTAATTGAATTGTAATTAACTTTGGCCTGCAATTAAACTGAGAGCTGCTAGTTTAAATATGCTTGCAAAGTTCCACTTTGCTGAAAGCTATTTCAATTCCAGGAATAATTACAGGTCTAACGATATGAGTAATTATACAGAAGAACTAATGCATATGTTAAGTTTAGAACTAAGTTTCAAATAACTCATTTTTAAGTTGTGCATTTTGCTTTCAAATATAATCATTTGAAGTAAGTATAAGAGACTATAATACTGTATTTATTGTATATCAAGTTTTCAATCCACAGTGCATCTAATAGCTTCTAATATCTACCACTGATGTTGCCAGCAATATTTATTTGTTCAATAATATTATAAACCGTCTATTACAACCTCTGGATAGTAAACAAGGAGGTAATCAAGCGCGGCAGCAATTAAAAGCTTTGCTCTTCCAGCTCGACCACTTGTGCACACAAACTGCAGAGCAACTCCCGTTACGATTATGCCATAATCATCGAGATGAGACGGGTCAGAAAATGGTTGCGATATTGCAGCTGTGGCTGCTGAATTGTGGAATTGTGGGAATGGCACTGGGAAAATGGGAAAATGGTAGCCGTAGAATGCGAGTGCCAGCTGCAAGATATCCCAAAACAATGCGATTAAGCACATTACCATTCCGCTTGGCGCACTGGGCGTATGCGTAATCCGCACTAATGCAACGCCAAACTAATTGGTTCAGTTAATTAATGGCAAGGGGCAAGCAGAACGAAGTGTGCATTGATCAGCACATGTCAAGGAGAGTTTTTTAGAGAGTTTATTAGTCTACTTCGAGCTGAAAATAATAATAATAATCCTCGCTGTTTTCACGTAAACTATTAAATACAGTAAATTTTTTTAATTATCTTATAATATTTTTGTGCTTTGACTTGTGTCAGCTCGACTGCATTTAGCCTGAAGAACTCACCTGTTTGTCATCTCTGCATGACTAACGCCTCTATCTACGCTGACCGTCCGGCCAAAAATAAACACCCCCGCTCACACATGGTGCTGTGTAAATAAATTAAATTCAAATCTAAATTGATATAAACTATGCTCATTGGGGCTAAACAGAAAAAAAGGGGGAAAAATAAAAAAGAAGGCCCGTGCTTATCGCTACCCCCAAAAAAAAGCAGAACCAACAAAATCGCTGAGGAAAGCGGGCGCCGTTGTTATGGTGGATAGGGGCGGAGAGAGGGCGTGGCGGGCACTTTATCGCTGCTTAATTACGTTACTGATAAGCCCACATTTTGGGCAGAGTTTATTCTTTCTTTTTCTATTTGTGTTTCGTACTCTTCGCCTTCATTTGGTTTCTTCTTCCTATCAAAGGTCTGCATGTGGTTCTGTTTTTTCTGCCGGACAAATCTCGGCGCTTAGCTCTTGACTTTCGGAACTGCTCAGCCGAGATTTTGTTAATAAAAATTAATGGCTTCGTGATTTGTTTGGCCTTAAGTGCAAAATTTCCTTATGTGCTTAATTTTGGTTCGCCCATAGATTGTGTTTATATTGCTGCTTGTAATTTCGACCACCCAGACTGAAGGTTATACTGGAACTAGTGTTATCGCTTTATTTCTTTCTCTAAATTTGTGAATTAGCTGTGATTTATAAAGGAGAAAAATATAGTTGAAATGTTAAGTGGAGTAAAAAATTTTAAAGTTTCAGTGAAATATTAAAAAATTAAAATAATAATTCATAGCCAAGCAACTCCGAAATTATAATTATTGAAATACATTTTATTATAATTATATCTTAATGTAATGTTAAAATTTATTCAATTTTAAAAGCCCCAATAATTCATTATAAATAAAAGCATTTCGTCCAGGGTATCAGTGACTCCCTCTATCTCCAAATTTGTTATTCTATGCAATATTTTTGTTTTCGCCTTTTCTCAAATGAGGGTTAATGGGGATAATATTGCAGATTGGCTGCTGCTGTTGGTATGCAGACAACGCCCACAGCCGATACTAATGCCGGGCTAATTATTTATTTAGCCGCTTTAATTACTTATTTATCGATTGCGCCCAGCGCGGTGGCGTATGCGTAATATCTGGAATAACCCTCAGTGGCAGGCGAGCAAACAATAAAATCGCGCGAACGCAATTCGCTTTCGGTTGCCAACGAGTTGGATAAAAGTCAACGACACAATGCCAAAAATACATATTATAACTATTTATAAATATTCCATGCGAATGATAATTGATATTGGTTTGGTATTTTTGAAAGATGCGGGCCGTCGCCGGCAAATAATGATTTATTCAAACATCATTTCCCGCCAGCGTTGATGTGGAAAAGTTTTCCCTGGTCATTGTTTATCCGCGCTGTCAGGGAAGCCATTAGCCCATTCAATCATTTAATGGTTAACGCGCATAAATACCAAGTGCGAAAATATTTATTTGGCCTCATAAAACAGTGATATTGTTGCCATTATTTGCCCATAACAAAATGTTTACGCCGCCCGGGCATTTTCCAATTTCCATGTACATTTTCCACAGCCAATTTCAGCTTCCCATTTGCATGCGTGCATTTTCCCAAAAAGGTCTCCCGCATAAATAAACCGAAATGTTGTTGGGTTAATAAGCTCTGCAATGAGTTTAGCGTTTATTTTGAAATTAGACTGGGCTTTAAAGCAAATCAAATCGAGTATATCTGAACGCCTGACTGGCATTTCAACTCAACTCAGTTTGTTTTCGTTGGTTTGCTGGCCGGCCTTATCATTCGAATATTATCTTTACGCTTGGTTTGCCCCAAATATGCGATATTTATTTCTTCAATTAATTTAAGCGCCAGCACAATAAAAATATCTCCACTACTTGTGTGACGAATTAAAATGGCCTGGATGGCAGTGAGAAAAAATGGTAAACTAATACCAAAAGTGTCGGCATATTGACATGAATATTTCAATTTAATCTAATATTTAAATATGGATTTGTGTTGAAAATTAAATCAAAAGACAACCCTCCGAAATGCTTGTGTTCTCAGTGTATGGGTCAGTATTTGGAAATTGTCTATACAAACACGAGTGTATCCGAGTGTGGCTGATGCATGCGAAATACCCGAAATGCCAAAACATTCTGCATGATTGATGGGCTTTATGTCCAGAGATACGGATGTGGAACTTTAGGGTGGACCAAGAGTATTGCCTGCATTTGCATACATCCAGGCTTTGGGTATGCAAATTGGCTTTATTTATTAATCGAATGCATTTCGTGGTCAGTGCAAATGGACGGGCTGAAATGTTCTGGCTTGGCTCTGAATATGCAAACAGGAATTTGCACTTTTTAGGTTATGGAAAATGTTTAATTTACTCCACCGGAAGTGACTTGATAAGTTTTTCATAGCCCCCCACTCGGAAATGGTAATATTTCGAGGTAAAAAAAAAACGTATATATATTTCCAGCTTCTCAGGTTTATGGCAATTTAAATTTTAAATTCTGTAATTTGTTGGTGAACAATTTCAGCTATCTAACCGCTCGGCTATATTTGTGAACACTCCCCGCAGCGGCGAGTGTCACATAAATCTCTCGGCGAATTTAGTTTCCGATTTGCATTCGTGTGCGTCGTCAGGTCTCCTCCTCGCACATAATTCATGCAGCTCGACAAGCCACAAGCCATAAATTTAATGTATTTTTCAGCGTTGGCTTCGTCCTGAATTGTTCAGCTCCGCGCATCGTCCTCGACCTTGTTCGCTGCGTTTTGGCATCGATTTGGCTGGCAGGCTAACCGCTTCGTCGCCAATTATGCCATTGGAGTCTATTTATAGAGTAACGGGCGCAACTCCATGGGCAACTCCAATCACGCAACTCACCTGCAGCCCGAACGGGACACTTTATCCCTGCCCCCCGCTTCCTCAGCCTTGCTGCTTGAACTTCACATTCCTCGGCTCCACGGCGTCAGCCTTGGCTGCATTTTAATGGTTTTTATTGATTTTCAGCATTGTTTCAGCAGCACACGACCAACAAGCCACCTGCCTCGAGGGCAGCACCTGCTCTTGCACATTGAAAAATATGAAATTCTTAAAATATCTTCCAGGCATGGCATCTAGAGAGTGCTTCTTTTGGTTGAAAAGTTTTCTGCAAGAGATTGAGTCCTTTATTTGTTAGATTTTATTGATATAAAGTGTGACTAGCCATTGTTGAGAGAAAAGGTAACAGGACACTAACTTGGTAAAAAATTAAATTAAATTTTAATATTTTATATTCGTGTTTAAATAATAAGTTGCACAAACGTTTCATATTTAATTTTTTAATACCTTTTATTTACTATGACATTTTTCGTGAAATTAAAAAATATTTGTTGTATTTTGGTAAGCATAAGAAAAACTGGATTACTAAAAATCTTTAAGTATTACAAAAAATAGAACTTATTTACACGAAGAATGTACGTTTTCAGTTTTTTCTTATAATACAAAATTAGCCCTATTTTCTTTTACAGAAATCCCTTTCTCCCAGTGTCCTGGTGCTCGTTATGAGCATTCATCGCATCAATTGGCGCGTGCCAGCAAGGACTCCTTTCCTAAAAACCCGCTAACATGGGGAGGACACCTGGCCTAAAGACTGGGTCTGTTGCACTCGCACTTGCGCTGACATTTGGCTTGCGGCTGCTGTCCTCGTTCCGAGCCTCTCCTTCAACGATTGTGCAGCAGTAACCCGGCCACCTCCTCCTTGGCCCCCACCACCACCACCTTGCCCACCTAACAGATGCCCTTCTGCTATTTAGGAATTCGCGCGCAGTTTTACCTGCGCTTTATTCGCCATGCCCTACACAAAATACGGGTCTAATTGCTCCGTGTGGCTGTTTGAATAGAGCTGAATCACACAATAAAATTACCTGGCAAATTACGCCGTGCTGGCCTCCATTTCCCAGTACTTTTTGGGGGTTGAGGGAGTATCCTTGTGCCAATATCATTAAGGGTATTAAGTTCGATTCGAAATAGTTAAAGTTTGAATTTTGGAAAGCCTTTTTTGGGTCAAATTATGTAAAGGTAATACAAAATCGATTAGTTTAGTATTGATTTTATTTAATATTATTTATATTTCTTAAATTAAAAAATGCTAAGCTTCAATAGTGTTGGGAAATATTTCTAAAGGTTCCTTAAATATTATCGCAATTTGGCCTCAATGTTGTTTAAAACCATCAACAGACCACACAGTTTCCTCCCTCTTGCCTCCATAAATCTTTTATTATCGTTGAAAAGTTTTTGAAAAATCGCTTCATTGATATGTCCTTGCAAGGCGAGCATTGGGTTGAACAAATCCTGGGGATAATATTTCCAAAGTTTAAGTTATGCTAAGCTAACTGAAAGTAGCCTTCCTGCAGAGTGTCCTTGTCTCCCTGCCCGGGAAAGGGAGACAGAGTATAAGCCCTGACGATGGGCACTTTACTCAATTTTTTGTCAGCCCCCCATTTCAGTATGTCCTGGAATGTGTGTGTATGGACAGCGTGTGTGGCTGTCTGACGGTGTATCTCTCACTCACTCATACTTCTGTTACATTGGCCCATGTTCCTTTGCTTTTTTCTTGTATTTCGCTGATACACTGCAAAGAAAATAGACCTTAAATTTATTGGGTTTTGTGAGAGAATTTTAAAGATTTTGAATCATTCATTTTATTGTCCAAGAATAAGCAATACACGCAGACAGTTTGTTTGTTTAAAAAAGTAAATAACTTTAGAAAGGCAGCTTTTGTCGGTTTTTTCCACGATGTACCTCTGCTGCTTCCGGTGAGCACGCCCCGCTTATCAGCGCATTTTCAGTTGTTCCTCGCCTTTCTCCCTCGCTTTTCCACCCCACCACCCACATTTTCCTACCAGCGCCACCCACAATTTCCCCTCGAGTCCCGTTGCTTGTTTGCCTGTTTTGCATGTCATGCGCTTGTTTGTTTTTTGCTTCTGCTTTCTTCGTTTTGTGTTTCCTTCCGTTTTCAATTTCTTTTCTACATGTTCACGTTGTAGTACGGTGCACTCCCCCGACCCGGTCCCCTCTCATCACGGATTTTCTTCTTATTTTATTTTTGCATATTTTGAGCAGTTTTCCGAATGACATTTCTGCTGGCTCATGCCTTCGAATGTGTGAGGAGTAGAGTTGAGTCGCCTGAACTGCATCTGTCTCTTTGTTAACGGGGGCACTGGTGGGGGAGTCTTAGCCTTTATTGCTTTGTGTGCCAAGGATTTCACTTCGAATTAATTCGTCGCCCTGTCGTGATCTCCTCCTTTATCCGGGTCGCCTTTAATTTGCAAAATTAAGCCTGGCTCTGGCCCAGAGATATGCAGCGCTTGATTGTCTCCGTTATTTATTTGTGGCAAACGTTTAATTGAATTCTAATTTAATTTATGGGCCCACAAGCGCAAACATGACAAATATTTGCCCAAAAGACCAAGGAGGCGGTCGAGCTTTAATTGGAATGCCAATGTCTGGGCTCGGACAATGGTCAAAGGACGCCGGGCATCGGGCATCAAAGTCAACTTTAACGCATGACCTGTCAGATCGAGGCCAGTGGTGCGGCAGTAATTCATAATAATACGAGTTATGTATACATTAAATACAATAATTTATTGATTTTTCATACGAACATTATTCCGCACGCATCCGCAAAGTCATAATGGAAGCGGCCTGGAGATGACTTCCGCTTTGTTTGCCTCCGATGTCAATAAAAATATGTGAGGCCCACAGTCTCGTCTGACTTCATAATCATCGACGAATCAAAGATGAGTGCGTGACCGAGGCAGAAGTTGTGATTGGTGGGGAATTATTGATGCCTAAACACAGGCAGAAAATTTGAAAATTAAATATAAGTCTTGAATAAAAAATAAACAAGAATTTAATAAAAATAAGAAGGCTGCATAATTAAATAAATCTCGTTTTTAAATTCATAAAGGCATAATAAGATATCCTGTGTTATTATCCACTATCCCTGCTCGAATTAGGTGCCACTTCCCTCCTCTTGAGTAACTTTTCCATAACATATGTGACTAATCACCAGACGTGCTTTGAATTGCTGACCAATTAAGGTGATTTTTATTATCAGTGTGCATAAGGTATAATAATAATTTCTATCACGCTGCCATCTCTGAGGCTTACAGCTGAGTGATTGACATGACCGCAGGGGGTCAAGGCAGGCGAGGAGGTGGCCAGGACATCGTCCTAATGGCCCATTGACAATTATGGCGCTACTAAATCTTGGCCAGCAGGGACACGGCTAGTAAAGACCGAGGTTAAAGCAGGAGAGAGGGAGTCGGAGGCTGAGCCCAGGCCCAAGCAAACATGGCCCCATGTCATAAGCAAGAGGACTTGGACTCGTCTTTGTTTGTTTGTCTTCCAGGGGGAGCACAATAGAGGAGGAAATGTGCGGCGGGAAGGAATCCCGGATCCAGGGGCGATTCCCGATTGAGGTTCGGCTCAGGGGGCTGCATATTATTCAATTAAAATCGCACTGCCATTAAGCTTGTACGGACAACTGTCAGTAACACGCACGCAATCAATGTCAACACGCACGCCCCTCCGCACACACACACTCTCGCAAATAGGCCAAAGGATAATACGCACGCACAAACACACACTCATACTGGAAGGAGAGTTCGGTGCCAGGACGAGTTGCGAGTACGTTAATAGAACTTAGACTCGCATAAATGTCAGCTACAAGATTTGATAGCCCCGGGTTAAAACTAAGTCCCTGCATATGCGTGTCTGGAGTGCTTGGATGTGTGAGAGGCGAGGAAGGACTTTTCATGGCAAGTCCTTCTCCACACTCACTCCCTCCCTCTCCCTCTTTTTCTGTTTGTTTCTCTCTTTCCCTTTCTCCCTGTGTGCGCGCCCAAAAGCAGACTGCAAAAATTGAACAAGCTGAGCCTGCTTTAAATTTATGTGTCTGTATGTGTGCAAGGACCTCAGTGTACAGTGCTTAAAGGGAAGGCTGCCCTGCAAGTAAATGATTTAAATCGCATTTATAAGCCAAAGAGCTCAAAACTTTACAGTGTATTAAATGGTAAAGGTTTCTTTTGAATTCAAAGTGGATTTATGATGATAAAATAGGTTCAATATTACATATTTTCATATAATTAAATTATCTTTAAAGCTTTGTCCTATTATTTTCTATTGACAAATACTTATGCCCAAAGTGTCTTCAAATTGTATTTGTTGTATATATTAAGTTATAAATTTCCACACTATTTTCTATTAAATTTTCTTGGTCATCAGAAACTGCACCTCAGCTTGGTTTATTTGTGAACAGAGCTAACATTTCCGTTTAGTACCGAAAAATGCCTTAATTCTGTTTTAGATGCCTTAACTTTATACAGCTTCGTGTGCACTCAGGTTGCTTTGTGAGTTGGTGTGTGTTGTCGTGTTTTTCGAGCATCTAGAGCAAATTAAGATGGAGGTAAAAAGGCACCAAACACCTCCACATTTTTCTCCTTGGGAAAAAGAGTTTGAGAGGCGGCAGTATGTATCCTGCCTCATCTGGCAACTCGACCTCGTAGCCGCATAGAGGAAAACTATTTTGTCTGCTCGGTGCCTCGAAGTTACCCAAACGCCGGGCTCCTCCTTGGGGGAAAAACGGAAACAGGCTGAAGGGAAAGGAAAAACTGCTGCCCCTCAATGAACTTTTTCATGGGTGGGAGAATGGAAATGGAAATGGGAACGCGAGGGGACCTGCTCCGGCGTTAAGTGGCGCCCAACCAAGACGCAGCATCAGCAGTTGCCACGCCCCCCAAAGCACCCTTCCTCCAAGCCACCCAGACTCCCCTCCAGCTCATGGCCTGCCTGCTGGGCAGCAGATAGCAAGCAGAGATGGTGGAAAATATATGGAGAGTGCAGGAGCAGAGTGCTACACAGGAAAAATAAATACATAAATTGTTCAATTCAATTAAGTTTTCTTTTAAGAAATATTATTAAAATATATATTGAATGTTAAGAATAAAACACTGTTTATGCTGAAATAATTTGCATATCAGTTGTATTCCTTAACACGTTTTCCCCTGTGTACCACCAGCAATGTAGCCTTATTTTTACGGCTATCGTTTCAATTTTTATGGCTTAAGTTGTTGTAAATTTAGTTAGAAGTTGAGTTCAGCTCTATCATCTGCCACTCTGGCAGTCGACGAGCTCGAAGGCTCGCTCCTGGGATCTGAACTCGAGAGTTCGGCTCCGGGGGAATCGATATCCTGCGGCAACAACTGCGGGGCTGCGTGTCCGTCTGCCGTTCTATTAGCCGTCAGGCGGAAAATTTAATACTGTTTATTTACACAATTTTCCAGTTAACCAGGAGCGGTTACCTACACTTTGAGGGTTACGTAATTCCGGCATTAAGGTCAATTCTCTATGTTAGTATCAGTCTTTAAGTAACTCTCTCTTAGTCTTTTTTTTGTGGTTGTATGGGCTAAAACCGCACAAAATACACTAACTCACACAACACCCTCGCTCCAAGTATTTCCGTTCATACTTTGTGCGTGTGTGTGGGCGGGGAAAGGGGGAAGAGTTAACAGTACATTTGCTTTACTATTTATGTGCTGATAAACATAAAAGACAAACTCCACTCACAAACTCCGCGGGCTCGTCCAGAACGCTTAGCCGCTGCGTACGTTATTCAATTTGGCCAACCAGACTACACCTGCGAATGCTGGCACAACACCTGTACACCCACCCACCTGGCTTCTGGCACTGGATAACCTGCTTAACCGAAGGTGAGGTACGAATCTGATTTGTGTCCTAATTTAACGATACCCAAAAGAAAGGTCGGATGAGTGATCAACAAATTGCTGGCCAACGAGAAATGCATTAGCCTGCGAAATTATATACGACCAATACCGAGTTGAAGTTGACTTTGAATGGGAACAAGAAGGTCTATTAATATTGATGGGACAATCGCGAAAAGTTTCCACAAAATTCATTCATCGATTGTTGGCACAATGATAAAGCCTTTAAATAAAGTGAATTATTTAAACAAAGATAAACGAAAATAATTCAAGAAATTGTAGCTGTCAGGCAATTTTGATATCATTGTAAACCTTTTATAAACTGACTTTCAGAAGGGTTTGTTGCTAGCCAGAAAGAGCTTTAGATACAAGTTATTTTATCGGGGTGTCATATCGCTGAAGATTTTGAACTCAGGGTTAATATACTCTTCTAAGGCCAAGGTATTGAATGATACATACTACTACCTGCAATAAAATAAACAATAAATTAAATAATAAATATAAATAAATATTTTACAATGAATAAATCATTGAAACACAATTTTTATATTTCCTTCGACTCTTGTGTACTTGCAGTCACAACATATTGAAACTTTACAATCATATTTTTTTATTACACCGCAGCCCATAAATAAATTGTTGACCATTTTGCATGGCATTTAAATATTTTATACTGCAACGTATAAAAATCTGTTCAGCAACAGCATTTAAAGATTATACCTACAAGCATTTACTGGATTAAAGGTGTCTCTTTAATTGCAATGCTCCGAAAGTATCGCTCAATCTTTATTGGGTTTCCATTTATTTATTATCGCCTTTCGTTTTCAGTACATTTATTCCAGCAATTTTGTCTGCTGTGGCAGGCTACGCATAAATAATAAAAGAACTCGGAAGCCGGTGCCCCAGCGATTTTCATGGGCCGCTCGGTGAATGCAAATGCGGAGTGAACAAAAAAATGGGGAGGTGTGTGAAAGAAAAGCGGAAGCTAAGCTGAAAGTCTGAGTGCACATAGAAAAATAATATTAAAAACTTAAACAATGCACTATGGTCCAGAATCCGTTTTTTTTGGCATAAAGTCGAAAAATTGAGCTACA
>JAEIIL010016517.1:0-12706 GCA_018905715.1 Drosophila lini
CTTCACTGCGTTGCAAACTTCTGACTGAAATTATAATACCCTGCAAGGGTATAAATATCGTTAAGTTTGAAATATGTAATTTCTAATTATCGAAAAATGAAGCATAAGATATTTTTTCCCAGCACTCACTTGTGGATCTGATCGACCTTCATTTTGTGCAGCTTGTCCAGGGCGTTTCTCTCGTTCAGAGCCTTGCTGAACTTGGAGCTCATCTCCTTGATTTGGGTCTCAAAGTTGGTCTGTTGCTGCTGTAAGGCTTCGAGCTGGGCGCACAGCTTTTCATGCTGAGTCTGTTGCTCTTCCTGTGTGGTTTTATCTGCAATAACAGTCTTTAGAAGAAATGTAGGTATCAAACCAACTAACTGAACTTACGCGTCTCAATCTCCAGCTTGAGCGCCTTGTTCTCCTCTCGCAGGGCTATGTTATCCTCCAGCAGCGTAAACATATCGTGCTCTGGGTCCTGCTCGTTGTAGTCCGGCTCCCGCACTCGACTCCGGCTGCGCGTCTTGGCCTCCTGGGTGCGGAACTTGGCCACTGGTATGCGTCCGCGTCTCTCCATCTTGCACCAGATCTATTGCCTGCGGCGGGGCGAACCAAAGGGATACGGTTGTTATATTTGGTTGACAAGTCCGGGGGGTTAATTCTTAAATCTGCTTACGTTTCGCCTTAAAGCCAAAGTCCTTAACCTCTTCTAAAGCTAAGTGATGCAAATGGAACTAATGCTCGGCCATCACCAAATGATGAGTGTGTTTTGAGTTTTGGATGCACTGGGGTGAGGTGTGTGTGTGTGTGTTGTATATGAGGGAAGCTTGGGTGGGTGTGCTGCACGGCATGCCTTGGAATTGATGAGCCCACATTAAAACGCCTTGCATATTTACTTTTCGTTTTTATTATTTGCTGTTTACAATTTCTTCTTGATTTCGGTTTTATCTTGCTTTGCCTGGCGCTTGCCCGCCCCTTGCTCTAATGTCCCTGTCCTTCTGCCCATCAGGGCTGTGCTTCAGCTTCTGCTCCCTGTTCCCTGCTCTCTGCTTTTGTGATCTTTTCCTTCAGCAGGTCCTGCTCTTGGGTTCAAAATTCTACAGAAGTTGGCCGAAAGCATTTGGAATGCCTGCCGAAAGTTGCTACGAAACTAGTTAAAGTGTCACGCCCACAGCGCCTGCAAGTGTCGCGCTTGGCCTTGGAAATATTAGCTTGATGGCTCAGTGTGTCTGTGCAGAAGCGTTTCATTTACTTCCTCTCCTCTGGTTTGTGGTTTTATATCGTTCCTTAACTATTTTAATTTAACTGTATTTTTGCCATCTGTTTATCGTTTCTTTTTGCTAATTACTTATGCGTACAATTTTCTTTGCCTTCTCTGCCACAAATCATCGTCCTTTCTCATGTTTTGTCACTTGTAGTGTAAAAATAAAAAAAACCTAAAGTTTATACACAAATATGTCGCTACAGTTTGTTATGTTTTCGTTTTCGTTTTTGTTTTGCCTCGCTTTTAATATTATATATAAACTTTTGAGAGAGTTGCATTGTTTTTCATTCAATTTTATAAAAATAACTAATTGAAGGCGGCTTAGAGCTCTTTGTTTTTGCTTGTTTTTCGTTATGATTTTGTGTATGCTTTAATGCTTGAATGTTTTGTTTTGCTTCCTTTTCAATTTGGTTTAAATAGCTATATAATTATGTGTTTCGAAATTAATATTAGTGTATTTTTTCTTTCCTTTTTACAGCTAATTTTAAGATTTATCTTTGGATAATCATCATGCTTTTCGTGTGCTAAATACTTTACATGTCTTTACGCATTTCATAATTTACATTCTTTTTGTTTTTTGTTTTTCGTTTTTTTTTTTCTTTTTAGTATACGTACGTATAATTTTTGTTTATAAATTAATATTGTTATAATTTATTTATATATATTTATATAAATATTTATAATTAACTTTAGTTATAAGTGAAGATTCTGTAAGCGGGAGATACGGTTTGGGTTAATTTTTGTAATTTTATGTTTTGAGCCGTGTTTGCATTGAAAATACAAATAAATAAAGATGTTTGTTCATAAAAAATCAAACGAAAGAATAGGCGAATTCATAATACTTTGTACTGAAAGGTAAAAATAAACAACAAATTCGTTACAAGTCTATAGAGAAGTCACGCTAGGCTACGCACAGCTGGGCCTGCATGCAAAACTGTGTCAGATCTTTAATTCAAACGAGCTTCAAACAAAATACTGCAGTTTTTAGAAGTAATTACATATATATTCTTATATAAATTGGATGCGATTGGAGCTCTTGAAAGTGATTTTCGAATTTCGGAGATTCCTTTTTTAGACTAAATAGCTTTCCGTAATTGTTTGCTTTTGCTTTTTTCTATTTATTCATTTGATGCGACGAGTAAATGTGTTTAAATACGTGTTTTATCTTTGTGTTGCATTACTATGACCGAGTCATCGAGGGGGAATTATCTCGCTCTTGGCTTTCTCGTAAGGAACGTACGTGTTGTGGTGATACAAATAAAATTGTTTTTGGTCAATGTGTCTTGAAGGTTTGCAAGGGAAATCTGTGCAGTGTTTAAAAACAAGGAATTTTCGTTTCTCCACAGATTCTTGTTGGATACATCTTACTACAAATTAGTGTGTGTGTGTGTGTGTGTGTGTGTTTGTAGGGTTTGGTGTGTGACTACGACCGCGCCACTTCTGGGAAATGACTTTCAAACGATGTTCTTGCTGAATGTTTCGGTTTGGCTGGCTTCGTTGTGGTGTCTTCCTGTTTTTTGGGCTCTCGCTTCCCTTTGATTTGTTACATCTCCTCGATAAAGTCGCGCAGCTGGTCGATGAAGGGCCGGCGGTAGGTTGACGAGTGGCCAATCTCCAGCTTGTACCACTTGTCGAACGACTCCTTGGGAATCACCTCGCTGTCGTAGAGCACGCTGAATGTGCTGCATATTGTCTCGCCGGCTGCCATCTCATCGCCCTCGAGCTCGGCCATAAAGTGCTGCTGCAGAGAGTCCACCGCCTCGTCTATGCAGGCAATTTCCAGCGCCTCCTGGGCGTCAATGCACAGACGCAGTAGCGGTGTGCACCTGGTGCGAAAGCTCTCCGTGTTTAGCTGCAGCTGCAGTGCTTTGCCGCCTCCCTTGTTGCTTTTAGTCATCACAGTCAGCGCATAATCACAGCACAAGAATTTGGTGAGCTGCCTCACAAAGTGCGCATTGATGGCCACGTTGGTGTTGATGTAGTCGATGGCCATGTCACAGGACAGGGCCAGCAGATATCTGATTCGCTCAACGTGTTCCAGCGGCGAGCGTGGCGTCGTCGCGCTACTCGAGGGTCCTCCCTTTGCTTTTGGTTGTGTCTTTCCCTGGCCCTGGCCGGGCACGCCGTTGTCCAGGAAGTAAAAGCTGTGCGACTGCACAAACTCGCGATACTTGCCAACATCGTTCCAGAACAACTGCCCGCGATCCAGCTTGTTGTCGTTGTGCCACACCTTGCGGGCATAGGCGGCCCCGAATTCCTGCACGAAATAGTTGACAAAGGCGAACACGAAGCGTTCCGTGAAGAAGGGGTCCTCCACCCAGCGCCTCTGCCACACATCCTTCAGGTCTAGGCGACCGGAGTGCATAATGGGCCCGAGAAACTCAAACACATAGCTCCAGCCGTTGGGAACGTCCACTAGGAGATCGGGGAACTCGTCGCTGAAACGGGTGTAGGCCTGGCCGAAGGTTGCCTTGTCCAGCGCCTCCTTGCTCATAAGGTAGGCGAAGACGTTGCCGCAGGCCAGACGCTGCTGGCGCTTCACCGCAGCCCCGTGCAGATAGTCCATCATCAGGTATTGCAACGTCTTGGACTGCTGCTTGACGCCGTACGAACGCCACATTATGAGAACCTCTGGCTGCCAGTCGCGCGTATTGAGAACCTCCTCGACCAGCTGGGTGATGAGCTCCTGGCACTGTTTGCCTGTGAACGCGATGTCAGCCTGGTGATCCACATGGCTGCTTCTATTGCCACCACCGACATGGACAGCCGGCAGGGGAGTGCCCAAAGGTGGTGGAGGCTGGTGGTACGGCGATAAACTGAAGTTCTGGCCGGGAGGCGGCAGGCGCTTGAGCAGGGATGTGGGCGGAGGTGGCGGGACGCTGGTGTTGGTCGATGGAGGGCCGCTAACCGGACGGTTGCCACTGCGCCACTGGTAGTGCGAGGAGTTTCCCAGCTTTGCATGCGAGTCGTCGCTGACGTTGCTGCTGCTGAAGCGCAGCTTGCTGGGATCAATGCTCAGGGACTGGTTCTCGTGCTGCTGCTGCTTGGGCATCTTCTGCATGAAGTAGTTGCTGCCGCTGTCATGGCCATGGTGGTGATGCTTCTGCTGCTGTTGCTGGTGATGCATCGGCTGCGAGTGCTGGCTCATTCCGCCGCCCCGGCTGCCGCCGCCCCCTCCTCCTCCTCCTCCACTGTGATGCTGTTGCTGATCCTTGGAGTCGTCGTGCGACTTGTGACGCTGGTTGCGCGCATTGCCCTGGGTCTGGCTACTCGCCGGCTGATCCCAGTTCCGCACCCTCAAATCGAGCACGTCCTGCATCATGAACCGCACCCGACTGCTGATCTTGATGTGCGCCTGCTGGCGATGTCCCGTCCCGCGAGACCGGTTCACAATGTCCTGGATGCGGCGGAAGATCTTCTCGATGCGGTCCCGCAGCTGGTACTGCTCGGGCAGCGTGGTCTCCAGCAGATGGCCGACGGTGGTCAGAAGCTTACACATGTACTCCAGTTTCTCCTCGCAGCCGTGCTCCAGCAGTGACTCGACGCAGTTCAGAACTCGGTCGCTGGTCAGCGATTGCAGCTTGAAGAGCTCGCCAATGAAGCGAACAGTGCCCCAGGCACGTCGTCGGAACTGGTACTCCAGGTCCTCCATTTCAGAACGCAGTTCCGCTTTCTTGGCGGGATCAGTGCACTGGTTAATACGATCCACAGTGGGCTGCAGCTTCTTGGCCTTGGCATTGGCATCGTTTACGTTCGACTCGAACTCGTGCTGAATGCGCGTGATCAGGGAGCTGGTGAAGAGCGACTTGTTCTCGGCCTTGATTTCGTGGAAAAGCACCTTGCAGAAGCGGGCATAGGTGGGCGCGAAATTCGGTTCGCTAATGGTTTTTTCGAATATCAGCAGCATGACCTGAAAGAGATTCAGGGGTTAAGGTCAAGGGGTTAAGAGTAAAGTGGCATAGATTCTTTCCTAGCTTAAATTTTCATAATTACAATAAAAAAATCCAACTTACATTTGTCATTTTCGCCTCATTGTCCATTTTGATGCTGGACATCTCCTTGAGCAGAACTTCAAAGTTGTCGGGCGTCAGCTTGTTGAGTATGCCGCGCACCTTCTTTAGCACGCCCTCCACATCGTTGTCCTCATCCTGACCCTGGGCCATGGATGTGCGACGCAGAGGCTCCGGCTGCCAGGCATTCTCACACTCCGATAGCTTGATCTCCTCCTTAAGCGAAAGCTGTACGCGGATTATGTCCATATGGCGCTGATTTGGATTGGATGCTAGGCCTCCGCCGCTGCCCATGCCCCCAGAGCCACCGCCCATCTGCTGGTGGCCATCGTGGTGCTTCTTGTTGGCTCCATGGCCGCGACCTCCTCGCTTGCCGGGCACATACTCCAGGGACTCGTTGAAGTTCATATGCTGGTACTGCTGGAATTGCTGGCTATGGGCGTGAGCATGGGTGTGGGCATGGTGCTGCTGCTGCTGTTGCTGGCGGGAAACGAATAGCTGCGAAATGCAGTCACCCTTCTGGCAGGGCACCATTGGTGGCTTGCGAGAATCGTTTAGCTTGGACAGCTCTCGCAGTGTCTCCATGCTGTAGCGATAGTTCCTGACTGGAGGAGTGGCACTGGCACTGGCACTGGCATCGGCACAAGAGGCGGAACCGGAACTGGGACTGGGGCTCTTTGACTTGGATTTATGCTGCTGCTTGGCCTTGGGCGACGATTCTACTCCCTTGCCTTTTGCCTGATGCAGCGGTGAGCTCTTCTTGCTGCCGCCAGCGCTCCTTTCTCCGGGATTAACAATGGACTCGCCACTCACCTTGGGAGCACAATCCACGTTGTCGCCGCTCTTGCTGCTGAAGGAGGATGCATCGTCCGCTGCCTGGCTGATGGTCGAGCTGGACCATGTGGAGCTGCATATGAAACCGGTGTCGTGGCGCGCCGCCTCCTCGTTGAAATCTCCAAACTTGAGATCCACCATGGCATTCTCTTCGATTTTGCTGCACACGATGACATCGAGGGCTGGCGGCTCATCCTCCTCGCACGCCGAGCTGCTGCTGTTAAGGAACTGTAACTGCTGTGTTTCCGAAAAGGATGCAACGGAAGTGTCTGGGCTGCTCTTCTGCAGAAACTTGGCCACAATCTCCTCGTTGGCCAAGTGCTTGACTTGGGGATTCCGGCTTGACATGCCGCTGTCTTCCTTGCTGTCAGCTGAGGGGAAGAGATGACGATAAGAACCACTTAAATATTTGCATTTTTGGATACTCACATTCAGGATCGCTGTCTGCTTCACCATCCATGTCGTCTGTGATGTCATCCTCGTCATTGTTATTATTGTTGTTGTGGCTCATCAACTGCTGCGGCTCCTTGGGCCTGAGCACAGTGTTGTCGTCTCTTAGAGTAGAACTTATGAAGCTAGGATTATTACTAGTTGTTGCACTAAGCTTATCAGTCGTCGGTTGCGCCGTGGCCTTGTCATTGACAGTTGTTGCCGTTCCGTCGTGTTTGGTTGTTGTTGCCGCTGTTAGAGTTGTTGTTGAAGTGGTGTTGTTGTTGTTGTTAGTGTTTGTGTTCGCCTCCGGCTCTACTCCATTGCCTCCATTGCCCCTGTTGCCATTGTTGCCCTGACCTTGGCTGCTGCTTGTGGTGGTGCTGATTATCGTCGACTTTTGTTTCTTTTTCTCTAAATCCCTGGCCCGTTTCTTTGCCTTGCGCTGATTTTTGGTTATGTTGCTGCTGTTGGAACTATTGGTGCCAGCGAGCTGGGTGACGGCCGCCGAGATGCGGTTGGGAGTCGGGACTGCTCTTCCCGCCACCTGCTGCTGCTGCTGCTGCTGCTTTGCCTGCTGCTGGACATTCACTTGATGCTGCTGCTGTTGTGGTTGCCTTTGTTGCCTAACCGTGTGTGTGGGCGTGGAGGCTGCCGATGAGGAGGCCCCCGAACTTGTCGTGGTGGAGGTGGTTGTGGTGGTCGCCAGTGGAGCAGTACTGGACTTTTTGATAGGCGACGCAGTCGGTACCGCTGTGGTCGCTATGGATTTACTGATGGGCTTCTGAACTGATGGTCGTGACCCTGGCGACGAGAGAGGCGTCTGCATTGGCTGGCTTCGGGAAAGGATGGATATGTTGCCCGAGCAGCCGCTGGCCGTTGCCTCGGCCACGTCATTCGCTATAGATGTGGGCGTGGCGGTACCTTTAAGTAAAACAATATTTAATTATACAATGCCAGAGGTAATCTCACTGGTCACAAGCACTCACTTTGCTTGTTGGCCGACTTGGGGCGCTGCTTTTTGGGTGGCTCTTGGAACAGTACGGCGGGCTGGGGTCCCGCCTCGATAGCTTCAGTCGTCTGAGTCAATTCCTTGTGTACGAGTGGCAGGCTAGGGTGGGTCTCCGTGACATTGTCGACTGCAAGATGGACTATTAGACTTGGGCTTGGACAGTAAAGTGTAGGCCAACTTTAGCTTGTCGAGATTCCCTTCTGTTTACAGTTTATAATTTAAATGCTAATGCTAATTTGACTTTACTCTACAATTTTTTAATAAATTGTGTCTGACGCAATAGGGCTACTGAGATGTTTAGCTAATGTCAGGTAGAGCCTTTATATATTAGGGAAGAGATGGTATTTAATTTTTTTTAAATTATAAATTTTCAAAATCTTTTGAATATTTTCTTAAAGTTTCTCATCGGTCTTAGCAATATTGACGAATTATATTGTTGTATTATTTGTATTATTAAACGGTATTTACTTTAAAAAGTTTTAGCCATTTCGCCACGAAAAATATAGATTTGGGGGAAAAATAATGAACTTCGTAAAATTATACTGTAACGCTCTCACAGACTTAAAACCCTAAAGTACATGTCCCAGGTCAGACTTACTCACCGTCACTGTACTGCCAGAAGCTGAGATGCTCATCGGTGTTGCCGGAGTGGGCCAGTATATCCTTTACAATTACACTGATCTGATCCTTATCTGTGACCCCGGGCGTGGTAGAGAGACCACCCTGATCCAGACCCAATTCCTCTTCCTCGTCTTCTCCGAATTGCAGTCCAGATATTTCCCCCAAGGAGAGAGCACCTTTCGGCTGAACATTCTGCATCTGGTGTTCGGCCAAGGCGGAAGAAAGCAGGGACGAGCCCGAGGTGGAATCCATGAGAATGGCCGGCGCCTGATATAAGCACGTGGTACTGTTGCTATCCGAATCCAGCAGCTCCGTGCTCGGTGTCATCGTCGAGGAGGCCGAGTCCTTCTTTATGAACACGGAGCTCTTCGGGTCCATCACGTTCTCCTTAGTGTCCGGATGAATAATGGGAATGGCATATCGGCGTTTACCCACCTTGTCGCAGCTGGCTCCTCCTAGTTGTTGTTGCGGTTGTTGTTGCTGGGCCCCGCCGACTACCGGGGGAGCCGTTAGCGATGTATTGGAGAATCCGCCAGTGGCCACTGCCTGCACTCCAGCCACATTCGGCACACTGCCGGCCATGGCCGTGGCGCTGCTGTTTTGCATGTGTATGGGTGGTGTATAGGTGTGTAATCCTGATGGCGCTGGAGGAGGTGCAGCCTGCATCCCAGTCGGTGCCAGCATGGGTGCCGCTGCCATCCCAGTGGGAGGCTGTCCCAGAGCCAGGCCCGGAATAAAGTTGGGCGTCAGATGGAAGGTGGCGGCCCCGTTCAGGGCCCCGTTGTGTGAGTTTATCATGGGGGCCACGGCAGCCGGAGCAGGACGCTGGGCATTTGACGGGGCCATGGCGTAGGCGAAGAAGTTCGGATGCTGGGGCGTGGCCGCCGCCCTCTGGGTGCCTCGCATGTTGCGACTGTGAGAGTTGCCGCCGCTGGTCACATTGTTAGCCCCACTATTTGGCACATAGTAGGCAATGGTCGGCAGCTGTCCTGTTGCCGCAGCACCTCCCGGACCCGGCTGCTGGCCATTTGGCGCCTGCAACTGCTTCTGCTGCTGCTGAGGCTGCGGTGGCGTTGGCGCATAGAAGGCGGCCGCCGGAGCTCCTCCCGCTCCGTTCGTGGGGAATGGCACCGCCGATTGCATACTCATGAGCTGTGCGCCCTGGGTGTACGGTATGTAGGCGGCGGATATGTAGGTGGCTCCGGTCCCGGCCGCATTGCCGCCGGGGGGTGCGATCAGGCCAGCTGACTGCGGGAAATGGGGTGGCAATGTGGGGTTGCTAAGCGCCCGGTTGAGATTGGCGGCGCTGGAATTGGAGGGCGCAAGCACCCCATTGGCGCCGTGAACACCACCACCATGATGTCCGCCACTGTGTCCCTGGTGGCCCAGCGAGCCGGTGCTGGCGGCGGCGCTCAGTTGGTGGGCAGCGCCGCCGCCGTTAGTGGCATTGCTATTGCCCGCAGCCGAGTGGGCAGCGTATGGCGGTGTGTTGTAGAATATAACCGGAGGATGGTGCGCCTGCGCTTGTACCTGCTGCTGCTGTTGCTGAACCTGCTGCTGCTGTTGTTGAAGCTGCTGCTGAAGGTGGACGGCGGCAACCGCCTGCTGCTGTTGTTGTTGGTGCTGCTGTTGCAACAGCTGCTGCTGCTGGTGGTGATGGATACCGCTGTGGTTTGGTACAAACAATGCGTGGGCGGCCTGCTGTTGCTCCTGTTGGTGAAGGAGATTGCTGCGCACCTGCTGCTGCTGCTGTTGTTGCTGCTGTTGCTGCTGCTGCTGCAGGTGATGGTGGTGCGAGTGCGCCGTCTGGTGGTGCTGGGCTTGGTGGTTGTGGTTCTGCTGGTGTGTCGACTGTGGCCTGGTTCCCTTCCCACCCCCTCCCGTTTGCAGGAACATAGGAGGACCTTCGGAGGATCTGCACACGCACGCACACAAGACACACACAGAGGCACGGGAACAGGCACACGGAGGAGTTAAGAAACGCGCGGCCGGAACAGGAGCAGATGTACAAATCGTAATGTTAGTAAGATGGAAATGGAAGTGAAAATGGACATGGCGAATGTGGGGAAAGCTTGGCTGGTATTATTTTGTCTCGTAAAGCGGTGGGATGCATGCGTGCGAGAATTGGTGAGAAAGCAAAAACCCAAAAAGCGGCAAGCAAATCTTATGACTAAAACTGTGATCGGATACAGCCCTGAAATGCACTCCCTACCCGCTATCTATCTCTCTCTCTCTCTCTCTTCTCTTGTTGATTCTTGCAATTAATTGAGCTCTTCAATTCTGCGGAATGTATGGAGTATGATGTCACCTTTGTGGGGCGGCGGCGGTGCTTGAAGATGGCCACCCGCCCTGCCTTATCGTCGCTTTTATCAATGGTCTAGTCAATGGCAGCGGAAAGTGCCAAACAAAGAAACTGTGTACTATGTAAGCTACTGGTGACACACAACAACAGGTGGCGAATTACTCAGCTGCTGAGCACGGACCAGCTAAAGAAGCCAGCGAGCGTGGGAGGTGAGCGATGGATGGATCTTCTGTCGGTTGTGAGGCCACAACCAGTTTGGCACGTCGTCAGAGGCACTTTCCTCGGCACAGTACCACAAACGGCATTGTTTTTTGAAGCAAATATGATATAGGGTATGGGGGAATATACAAATCAAATCAGTAACAAGGAGTGTTTACTCCGAAATCGAAGACGCTATTCGTAAACATTGATTTCTCTGATCAGGCATTTGTTTTATGTATTTTTAATGAAAAACTAGAAAGGAAGCTAGCTTTGGGAAGCAGAAGTTTGTATACCCTTCCAGCAATTGGATCAGGTGACCAAATTTTTGATCTATCACAACTATGCCAAAAATGCTTTCGATTTAAAACGGAAAATCATTTGGAGTTAGTTTTTATTAGTTTAAAAAATCTGCATTCTATTTTTATTTTATTTTAGAAAATTAAAATGATTATCACTTTTCGACAATTTTTAACAAACATTTTTTGTAATTGATATAATTGCAAGGGTATAGAAAAGTACATAATTAGGCTTTAATATTAAAAAACAAAATATTAAAGCCTGTCTTATGCTCCGTGTACTGGCCTAGAAAACAGGGACCGCTGCTGCGGTTTTGAGGCCATGCACCTCGCCACGGGAAAAACCTGTTTACGCCCGCCCAGCGAAGAGGCTGCAGAAGACGCATGCAGTCGAGAGTCGGACTCGCTGGCGAGCGAGAAATGCTTACTTGATTTCTTGTTTGTTTGTAAACAAAACCAGTTGGGACAGCTGTGTGGGTGAGAGAGCTTATAAGAATCGGAGCTGCTCTAATTGGGATCGCCGCGATTGGAATTCGCTGGCAATGGGTGGGATAAGAGAGGCGGAGAGAGAGAGAGAGAGAACGGGAGCGAGAGAGTGCGTTTGTAGGTGTGTGCGTTTAAGCTAAAAAGCAACAATAACTAATGCGAAATATTTACACGAGGATTAGTTGTCTGGATGAGGATGAGCAATTGTGGCCACTGAGTAACTTACCGCTTCCTGTGCTGCTCCAGCTGATGAGTCCACTCCAATGGCAGTTGTTGCCCGTGTAGTAGTGTTTCTGTGTTGCTTCTAGTTCGACTCGGTGAGATCCTGCCCACTACTCCTCCTTCTTCTTCCTCTTCCGCTACCTTAGTTCACCTGATGTTCGTCGTTGTGGTGCGCTCTATCCGGAATTTTCAGATATTCCATATATAAAAATACGCGAGTCTATGGTGCAGCACATCCACATCCACATTTGTGCAGACGAGGGACGAGGGGCACGTACGCGTACATACATACGTACAAAAAGGTAAAAAACAACGCACACGGCGAGTGATAAATTTTCACGGTAATTTTTCTATAATTAATAGAAAGTGAAAATGCTTGAATTTTGCCTTAAATTACAATTACAGTTTTTTTTTTACTAATTCTACGAACGGCCGAGCAGAGCCTGCTACGATTTTAGTCCGTCTTTGCCCTCTCTCCCAGCTGTCCCGGATTAAGAACGAATTTGAATAAAGATTCCCAATTTCGAGTCGGATGGCGAGTCCAAAGGCTCTGTAGCTCATTTTTCCCTATTCGCCGTTCTGTTCAGTTTTTCCTGCGCCGAGGCGAGGCGTTGGTTGTTGTTTTTGCAGTTCGCTTTTCTTTGCTTTTCGCCCCGTCCCTGTCTGGCTGTCCGTACTTACCGCTCCGTTCCTTGCTATCCGCTCTAGCTCTCTCGCTCGCGCGCACACACACACAAAACTGAGGAAACGAAAAAAAAAATACAGTTCCGCGCGGGGAACACGCCGAAAACGTTGCACTGGCACTGCCCTTTACATCAGTGCATCGTCCGCTACACCTCGTTATGTATACTAGTTCACTATATGTTACAAATAATTTTGTAAATGTAATATTCTACAGAAACACGTCCGTGTTTGCGATTTTTTGCGATGCAGAGTGACCGTAGCAGTTGGTTGATAATATATCAAAATATCAATATATCGATATCATGAAATTTTTTTGCCCAAATATCGAAGTCGCGATATTTTTATTTGATATTTTTTGATATT
>JAEIIL010016522.1:0-18342 GCA_018905715.1 Drosophila lini
AGATATAAAAGTATCTTTATAGTTTGAAAGATACAAAAGTCTATAAAGATACTTTCCTATAATAAAACAAAAAGATACCCAGCTCTTTAGGACCTTACCCTCCTAGCCCAACTATATATAGTATTTTGCCTAATTTCCCCTGCCATGCTGGCCAGTGTACACTTCACACTTGAGCATGGTTAACGCGCCATGGCAGCCGGAGAGCAGGAAAGAAACAGAAACAGAAACCGAAATGCATTTCTCAGGCTCATTTACATTGAGCCGCGGCTACTGGAATATGTGGTCTATGGTCTATGGTCTATGGCTTGGAACTAGTCCCTCTCGGGCATAATAAGCTCCGCCGTCTGTCTACGTCTGCGTCTGCGTCAGAGCTCCTCGAGGGGGTGAGGGGGACAAAAAAAATATAAGTAATGCAACTTAATAAACGCAACAAAGAACGAGAAGAGCAGCAGTCACAGTCACGTCCCACCGAAAACTGGTATATCGTATCTTTGGGCCAGGTTGTGGCTGTTACCAGTTACCAAGTTACCAGCTATTCGAGAGAGACTTTTGACTGGCTAGCTCGAAGAGCCATTTCTACGCAAATGCATTTTGACATTTAAATTTGCAGTTTTCGCATAAAATTATATTTATTTATTTTAGCCGTGGCCATCTCGGGTTTAGCTTTGGTGAAAATGCAGCCTTGCCGCTCTCGAGGATCGCGATTATGATTATGATTACCAACTGTGATGAGGCTGTTGATGTGGATTCCAGCTACTGACTACTGACTACTGACTACTCTGACTTTGACGTTGACGTTGGCTGAAGTTTAATTAAGCAACGTGCCAAATAATTGAAAAAGTGTGAAGATTTGACAAGTTTAAGACGCATTAAAAAGTGCCTCCTGCATATATGTACATATATGTTGTATCTCTATTTATATATATGGCCTAGAAATCAGGCAAGTCTAACTGTTTGTGGCCGCTGCGACAAGTTTTTTTAATTAGTTTTACGTAGATTCGCTTATCGCCGGCCGCACATTATTTATTATTTACCTAATCAAATTGACACTTGAGCAGCAGTTGGTGTAATTAGCAGATCCGAGGCAGATTGCCTAATCAAACTAATCCATGGCCTATAGATTAAGCCTAAACTACCAGGTATATATAGTTCTCAACAGAAGAAGAGTCTTCTTTTTGGCCTTATTGAATCGTTTCTGGATTAATTTTTGCTGACAAAACATTAAATCTAAATGTAAAGCAAATGAATTGCATAACAAATTGCTTATGCGGTTTTATAATTGGTTTCCCATTAAGTCAACAATTAGCGATTGGCTAGGGTTAAGCTGTAAGCAAGTTAAACGAGAAATAATACATATAATACATCATATTTAGACAGAAGAAACATTACAAATAGCCAATAGTTTAAACTGGGGTATTTAAGATTAATATTAATGGAGAATACAATTAAAGTTAGCTCGGTTACAGGTAACATTCCCTCTGTAGTTTTAAAAACTTTCCTAGGTCTTCTGATTTTCTCATTCACAAAAAATAAAAAACCAAATAAATTTCCATAAAAACTGTGGCTTTACGTAATTTTCTGCCTCTTCCCACAATTCCAATTCCAACTCCAACTACAACTACAACAATTCAACAATGAAACCTACAACAACAGCCAGAAATGTATTCGATAAAAAAAATATTGAATGAATTGCTTGTTGCGGTTGTTGTTTTGATTGTACAAATGATTGCATCATGGACAGAGTGGACCAAAAAATAAATCAATAATAGACTAATAGAGTAAAGAGCTACACCAACAACAACAACAACGAGGGCTAGAAAAACTTATTATATTTGACGCATTGTCAATGTGATCTTGATAAGTCGAAACTGGAAATGGAACCAGCAAGAAATAGAAAAAAAAATAGAGATATGTATATAAAAAAGTACCTCCGCCGTCTGAGTGATTTCTATTTAAATGGCTTTGTCAACGAAATTTGAGAAGCAACAACATCGCGTAATGAGCAAAGAGTGAAGAGAGATAAAAATTAATAATACAAATAATTGGGGAAAAAAAAGAAAAAACACACAAAATAAATCTAAGAAATAAAATCGAACGAAATGGAATGAAATGAAACCTCACTTAGGGCGAGGCGACGCCGCCGCCAGAGATTTTGACAAAAGATGACGACAAAAAAAAGAGAGAGAGAGAAAAAAAAAGGCAAGACACGATCTCCCAGGTACGGTTTTATCTATATATCGACTGTGTGGGAGTCAGAGCTAAAGACGCAGTCGAAGGTACAACAAATCCAAAAAGATTGGGGCGTGCTAGGGAAGCGGAACAATGGTAACCGTTTCACAGAGAGAGAAATTCCAGGGGTTTTTCTACGATTTTTTGCACATTATATTAAGAGGAAGCTATAAAGTTATTAAAAATAATATTATTAAGCCAAGGTTAAGGCTTGAAAATGGGTTTTTTTAAAGACTTTAGCAGGTTTAACTGGAAAATGATTAATAAACTAAAGAGAAATTTCCTTAAATTATTATAAATAATTTAAAAAAAGTACCCAAAGGTATAGGGTTTTTATTTTGAATACAAATAATTTTTTAAAAATTTGATACTTTCTTATTTTTGATATTTCCTTATTGAACCTGAGCTTGGGGCCTTTGAAATCAACTTTCTTATGCCCCATTGAGTTTTTTATATATTTGTATACCATTCTAATTTTCTTACAGTGCAGCCTAGAGCAAAATTCACTCATTCGCTGGGGGATATGGGCGCGATAAGGTATCAAATGTGTCGCGGAGCAATCTTGGCGACTTTCAATTCACAAACATAAGCTTGAGTGCTGGGCGGATGTTGTGAATGAATGAATTGGCATTGAGACATTGGGCCATTGAGGGATCTAGGCTCTGCGTGGGCGCGCGTTCCAGCTCTCCAGTCCAGAGACCCCAAAGAGATCGCTCCTCAAAAAACCACTCTCGAAATCGAAATCGAAATCAAAATCAAACTCTAGCGCGAGAATTGGGAGAGAAAAATCGACTTGCATATTAATAACCATATGCAAATCAACAATAATAATAATAATAATACAGAACAACGGCAGCGGCGAGAAGTCAACGTTTTATTCAGATATTATAATTTATAGCCGCCGCTTTGAAATTAGACGATGATTCCGTGCCGGGGCCAAGAAATGTGGGGAATATGTGTGAATAATGCGGCCTGAACACGGGTTGTCGATGGGTCCCCGTCGGCTCTGCTCTATTGTATCTACAAAAAAATGTCTAAAATTAGACTTAGGGTTTCTTGGTCAACGCCTTGCCTTGCCCTAGCCTTAGCCTTTTTCCCGAACGAATGTTTTGCCTAATTAAGGAGGGCGGCCTTAATATGCCCATTAAAATTATGAAAATCATAACGAATATATCGGGTTGCGGTCGGGCATTTTCTCACATTTTGTGATGCTGCTACCAGAAACATTAGTCAGCGGAAGAATTTCAGAGTTTCCTGATCTAAAACCCAGCTGGGTTTTGTTTAATATTGGCTTAAATATGGGTTACAATATAGTAAATATTACGTTTTTTAGGTTTGTCTAAGAAAAGTCTTTAGTCTAGTTTAGACAGAAGTAAATTCAATAAAGAACTTAATTTTTGAACAAAATTTGAGCAGATTTTGTTTAGAAATATATAAAATTCTGACATATATAAAGTCTAACCAGAAAAAGCCTTTAAAATGATCTAGAATTCTTCAAAGAGTAGTAAGGAGTATGATTTGGGTCCAATAACACCCAACATGATCCCAAAGGGAACGTTATTTATTCGATTAGACCTAATACTTCAGATAGATAGTTTTTCAATTAAGTTTCAAGTGTCACTCAAAAACAATTTATTTATTGATATATTTCCGATTTAGAATTTAAGTTCAAATGATCAAATGAAGGATTATTTGAGATACAGTAAAAAAATAATGTTAAAACATCGGAAATATAACAAGTTGGCAAGTTCTAAACTTAAACTTTGTCTTGTCTTTATGTCTTACCAACTCCTTTGGCTTTAAATCAGCATTTTTCATAATCAAAAAACGACATCAAGGAGAAATCAAAAGAAGGTTAAGACACAAAGTCAAGTAAGACCCAAATTAAACCCAGTTAACCCCTGAAAATCAACCTGCTTAAATCTATCGATTGCCGCCCCCGTCGACAAATCCAAGTATCATAATCCGCAAATCCGTGAGAGATCGGATGGATATATGATTTTACCGATAATGGGGTTTTTACCGATCGATATCGATATCGCACTCACCGAAAAAAAAAACACAAACAAAACTAGAAGCGAAAGCGGCGTCGTCGTCGTCGTCGTTTAGTTATATTCCAAATGGCAACTTGCTTTGGGGATCAAGATACACAGATCGAGATCGGGATCCAGACTCTATATCTTTGTACGGTATTCCAAAGGGGTTTGGGTTTCGTTTGCGTGTTTTTGTTTTTATGCGAGGTTTATTGTTTGGATTGGACTTTGTTTTGGCACTGGCAACACCATAAAAAAACAGATTCTCGGGCACTGGCACTTGGATATATCCGAGATATATGCATGGATATATCTCTGCGGCTCTGTAGCTTAGTATTTCGCTTCGATACTCTTCGGTTTGTTTCCTCTCAACTCTTTTGTTTTTCGTTATGTTATGTTTTTACGTGTGTTATGCTTTTTGTTTGTTTGTTTTTTATACTGGCGTGGCGTGGTGGCGACGGCGAGTGTATCTGTGTTGTTGCTGCTGCGGCGAACGCGGCGAAAACTGACTGGGAGAGCGATCGAACGAACGAACGGAGCGGACGAACAATCGACGACAACACGTTGAAATTCGAAATCGAACTGCCAGAAAGCAACTGAACGAGGCAGCAGCGCAGCGAGCAGCAGAGCCGGAGCGGCAGAGCAAAAGTCGCCCGACCAGTACCCGCAAAAAAAAACAACAACTACCGGTTCACTTGGCCCGGGTGGGAGAGCGCGAGCGACAGAGAGCGCTGCTTTTAGCAATGGCTGACGGTCGGCGGCCCAATTCCAGCTACCCAGAGAGAGCGAGACAACCGTACGCACACACACAGGTCTGCGTTGTGCTGCCTTGCCGCCTGGCGGCGTGCTGGATGGGCCTTGGCACAGGGCATCTCGCTCTGGCCTACGTGCTTTCGTGCTGGGCGAGAGCGAGACAACCCACTGGTCGGGCAGCTGTATTTACCTCTGTGTTGTTGCTGCTCGCTGTGTGCGTGTTCGTTTGAGTGTGGAACCACACCCCAAAAAAGAAAAAAACAACAACAAAAATACAGTTCACATCGTTGTTGGTACCAACACACAAAAAAAGAAGGAAAATAAATAAGAAAAAATAATAATAATAAGAAATAAAAAAGTACCTTCGCAGCAATGAAATTTTAATGAAAACGACAAGGCAGCGAAAACAACGCAGAAATTTGTTAGCTAACAGCGAAAGATAAGAGCGAAACGCTGGACCCTACGTATTTCTTCTGCTTCTTCACCGTCGACGCAAAATTGTCATGCACACTCACACTCTCACACAAACACAGCACAGCAAGCAACGGTGTGGTGTGAGGGAGAAGCAGGAGCCACTCACTCACACAGAACGCCCCCTCTCTGTCGGCGCAATGGGCGGCCCCATTGTTTGATAATCATTTACGCAAAACAAGAGCCAAGGTACTTGCCACGCTAGGTGGGTTTGATTTCATGAAAGTAAAGGTAAATAAATTCGGGATAATCGACTTAATCAAATTTAATTCCATTGAAAAAATTAGATATGTTTCTTACACGGATACCTTAATTGAGACATTTAATAAAATAAAACTATTTGTGTATATTTCAAAGTATCTTAAATTTCAGATATTCATTAAATGCAAGCTTAAAATTCTTAGGTTTCCGGTATGGGAATATTTTCCAAATATCCCCAAAAGTGAATTACAGCTCGCAGCTTAACTGTAAATGATATTCGCATGTAGATATGTAAGTGTGCTTGTAGCCAAAGCGACCAACAACCAATTCAGTTAATTTTTTTCTCCAAACTTTTTTGCGTTATTTTATTTTTTATTTTTATTTTTTTTTCTGCTTTATAGCTGACGCAGAGAAAAACGTGAGGGGGGAGGTCGGAAAAACCCTTATCAAATTTTTATGACAATTTGAAATAGCTGACGACAGTTGTTTTGCTCGCTTTTTCGCTCGCACTCACCGCTATAACGGGCGAGCGAAAATGTTGCACAAATATTTTATGGATTTTTCTTGTCAAAACTGTTTTTCTGTTATTTTTTTGCTCTCGCACTTTTCCCCATTTCGAGGCGGCCAAATTAAATTGTTGCGGCTAATTGATGTGTAGATGAAACATGAAGCAATTACCCTTGGAGGGGTACAGTTATCGCAGCTTAGCATACAATTTGGGGCCTCGACAAGCTCGCTGTTGTTGTTGTTGTTGGGAAAACTGTGGTAAAATGATGCCAAAGAAGGAGGAGAAAGGAAAAAGAAATTAAATTTCATTACCAAATGTTGCTGGAAACTTTAAAAATACATATTTTTTGAGTCATATTAAGGAATAGAAAAGTGGGGAAATAAGTTTATTAAATTGAATGAAAAGAACCAAATATTAATATTTTAAGTATTATTTATTTTACCATTTTATTATATTCTACCATCTATTAGCTATTATTACTATTTACAAGTTAAAGAAACCTATTTAATTCTATAAATAAAACGTATTTATATTTTTTGTTAGTTCTAAATAAGTTGTTGGTTGTAAAATGATTATATTTGTATAGTTTGATGTGTAACTAACATACATATTATACAATTTTACATATAAAATATATTACATGTATAACTTAGATGCAAGTCCCCGAGTACATTCAACTTTTCAGAACAAAAGCCTGGAGAAAACCGATTTGAAAATGAAAAAACTCAAAAGTTGAGCCAAGCATATGTATGTATGTGGGGATAGTGTGTATCCGTGGGTGATATTTTTTCCCCCATAATTCTCCTCTTTTTGCTCCTTTTCTTCCCAGCCGCGAAAAGTTCGCCGCCATTTGCCCCAAAACATTTTTCATAGGCGACAGTTTTGATTGCTCGGCGGAAGGGGATTGCGTGTGGGCGTTCGTTCAGGTTTCCAGCTAGAAGCCCGCAGCTTGTTATTCTTTTTTTTTTTTTCGACTTCGAAACTTCGAAACTCTTTTTACCATTTTACCATATAGTTTTCCTTTATGTGTGTGTGTTTTTTTTTTACCATTTTCGCGCATTCGTTTTTGGCCGGCTGATTAACGACAATTCGTTTGGCTGATTTTTTATTGCCCTGCACATTCATTAGCCTCTGTCGTAGGCGCGTGGCATGCCTCATGCACTGCCAAAAATGTGGGTAACTTAGGGGAAAGATACTTTAAAATTAATTATGGGAGTCCCACAGTAAGATTACGAATGTAAATCATTGGAAAATTCAGAAATATCAGGGGAAAAGTGTATTAAATATTTCTAATTTAAAGGTAGGAAAACAAATTGTACAGTAGTATTTATTTAATAATTTTATTATTTACACCATTTCATTATTATAATAATAATAGATCATTAACATGCCATTTTAAATATTCCTTTAAAGTGTTCAAGAGGCACTCTTTTTCTCAAATTAAATGTAAATATAAATAAATCTAAATAAAATATAATGCATTATTTATATTTATGTAGTATATATTTTGTAGTATATTTATTAAACATTAAGTATGTTCAGGAAGCTAACTCTCTCTACTCTTTCGGGCCAATAAATTTCATTAGCCTTCAGCCGTTGCCTTTTATTGTCTATATATATATATATATACTTTTACGAAAGCTTTATATTTAATATATTTACGTATATGTAATTAAAATTAAAGTACAGGCCACTTCTTGGCGGATTTAAGCCACATAAATATATTTCAGTTAATTATAAAGTTTTAAAAAAAGCCTAAAAAAAAATATATCAAAAATATATATAACTACATAATATTATACAATATTTATAAACCAAAGTTCCTTATACTGATTAAAATTTCGTAATAAATTAATCAGCTAAGAATGCAACTTCAGGTAGCTATTACGTTAAGGGCCAAGTTAAAATCAGGTTAAATCAATAAAAATTGGCAAGGAGAAAACCAGAAGCCGCAAAGAAAAAGTGGCAAGTGCAACGGATCACAGATCCTGTTGCGGATTTGGCCTCGTCCTCGTTCCCAGTCCTCATCCCATTGCATTTTTCCCAGTTTCATTAAGGCGAGCCGCAGGATCAATGCAAGGCAGCTGGGAAGGTAGGCGGCGGCAACGGCGGCAGGACGCAGCGGGAAAGGGACTCAAGACCCACAGCTCAAGATCCTAGATCCGAGATCCCGAGGCCCTCGAGGTTTATTCGCTGTGCGTGGCCCGATGATTATAATGGCTTGCCTTTATGCTGCCTGATGGTTTTATGATGCGGTTAAGCGCTTGCAACCGCAAAGTGGCCGCGCACACGACGCACAAGACCAAAATGGCAAAGGACCAAAATGCACTGCAAGGAATTCAATGTAATTTAGCAAGTTCTGTATTAAAATAAACAAGAGAGAAAGCCAACTTTGCAGGTTACAACTGAAATCTATCATAACTAAGCCAAAAATGCATTAATTTTAATTCGGAAAGCGGCGTTATGTTAGTTTTTACTAGGTTAATCAATCTGCATTCAAAATTTAAAATTATAAGAAATCAAAATTTTTGTCAATTTTTGACAATTTTAATGATGTAACCCCTTATCAAATTTGGAAAAAATTAAAAAAAAATTGTTTTCTCTGCGACATGTCTAGAAAGACTCGCCTGTTGATGCTGATCAGGAATATATATGATTTATGGGGTCGGAAATGACTCCTTCACTGCTTTGCTAGCTTCTGACCAAAAGAAGAATACCCTAAAAAGGACTTAAATATTTCCAAATCATGATAATGGTATTTAACAATCTTTAAATCAGAGCTGCACAATATATTCATAAATTGTTTTTTTTAGTCTTAACTATTTTTATGATTGCATTTATTGTTAAAAAACCCATCTAAAATCTAAATCTAAAAATAATACTCCTCTTTCTTTTCTCTCAGTGCACTCTGAGCTCGGCCACCGTTGCCCGGTTGAATTCGAGCAAAGGACTTTCGCGTAAGCTGCACAAGTTTTGGGTAATGCCTTGAGTACCTGTGCCGAGGAGGTGGCCCTATGAGCGCCCTGTGACCTGCGTCCTGGCGACCTGACGACCTGACGACCCGTCGACCTGCCAGTAGCCAGTAGCGTATCGTCCTTTTCGTATTTTTCCGCCCTCGCCTCGCGCGCGACATAGCCAAAGGATTAACCGCATGACAAAAGGATGGACCGCCAAGCAGCGCACTGCGGTTAGCAGGATAAAACGCCTTTAATCGCCTTCATTGTTGTCCCAGAGCGTGGAAACAATACAAATGCGAACGATGGTCGGACGGACGGACTGCGGCGGAGTAAGTATACGGAATTTAATCTCGGCCAGGGCTCAACCATCTCAAGCCGCATCCTGCCGGCTCCGGCTGACCTGCAGGCGAAGGTTACAAGGACTTGGAAAAGCAAAGGAAGAAGGTTATAGTGTTTAAATTATATAACTATAACAGAATCAATTACATTTCTATATTTTTTAAATAATTTAAACGTTAATATAAACATTTAGTAACCTGGTAGACCAGATATCCTTCAACTCCTAAGGATGAGCTCTGATTTTCTTAATTCTTCTTTTCAAAGTCGCAAATCAACCTGACTGACCCACTCGTTGTGACCTGCTCCCTTGGGTTCGCAGAACCTGCTGACCTAATCTCCTATATAAGCCAGTGGTCTAAGCCCTGGAACCCTTTCGAGGTAATAATGAGTTTATGACAGGGCTGCCAGCAGCCAAGTTTATAAAAGATGACCGTAATAACCTATCAAAGCATAATTTTCTTAAATTTCTTAAGGAAAAGGTATACTAAAATACTATATCATATTATATCCTTCAATATCATATCAAATAGCAAGCAAAAATATATATTTAATTAATTTGTAAAATAGGAAAAACAAATAAGGTAGCTACTGGGAAATCTGGCCTATGAATTTCGTTGGAAAAACCCCTTCGTTACAGGCCACAAAGACGGCGCTCTGCTGCCTTGCGATGATGATGATGATGATGATGATGATGATAACATGGCCGATTATCAGGCGATTATCGCGTTATCGATAATGGGATTTACGTTCTTACCCCTTGAGCTTGGGCATTGGAGGCGGTTGCCAACAATAACACTAGGGGGAAGCAGCGTCATCCCTTTTGCAGCAATTAAGTTATCTCGAAACCCACTTGGCATTGCCGGATGCCGGAAACTCCTCGAACTGAGAAAGTGGTGGTTTCTGATTTTTGGCAGATGATGTTGTAAGAAGTTAAGCTTCCATATAGCCTAGGCAACACCCCGCCTACCCAAGGCCCGTTCGTACACCTGCTATTTTGATCATTTGCTGGCATTTAAGCGATAATTCATTTGATTTCCACTCGCTGCCGATCAGCAACCGACCAACCCGACCAACTGACCATTGGCCAGACAAATTGACAACCCAGGAAATGAAGCATGACATTGCAATGTCCGAAGAAGAACCAGAAACTGAATGGACTTTAGGAAGTTTCTAGACAGAGAGATACCTCTTGATGGATTAAGAAAAAAAAAGAAAACTTTTTAAATTTTAAGCTAATTAATATCATTTATTGTCATACTAAAGTATCCCAAAGATTTCCTTCATAGATTACTATAGAGTTTCAGTATAGACCTAGAAATATGGTTTGTTTTGACTAAAATTAGCCATGTTATTTAGTCACAAATTTATAAAATAATATATTAGTTAGATTAACCATAAATGGGGCATGCCCCATAGCCATTAATGGCAACAAAAACCGAACCGGACTTGAAGTCGCTTTAACCACGCTTCGGCTTTTCGAGTTCGACTTTGAGTTCGGGTCCACAAACATTTCAGTGATTGACAGCCCAAAGGAGGATGGTATGGGGTTAAAAAAAATCTAAAAAAAAAAACAGGAACACAAGAACTGTGTGATAAATATCGAAGGAAGAACGAAGCCAGAAGAGAGCAGGAGGAGGAGAAGGAGGAGCACCGTACCACCGGTGCCACATTTAGAGCAGAGAGCAGGCGCAGGCGCAGGAGCAGCAACGGCAACGGCAGCTAACCAAACTAATTTGTGGCAAGATCATGCCAGAGATATAGCCATCGCGGCTCCGCCTCTGCCTCCGATATCGTCTCCGGCACCGTCTTTATCTTCCTCCCCAGTCAAGTTCACTTCACTTCAGTTGCGGGGAAAATAAAAAAAAAATAAATATGAGATGCGATGAGCCCGAGCAGAAGCTGCGGCAATGAAAACACGTCGACTGTCAGTTGTCAGTTGGTCAGTCTGTCAGTCAGCTTGTGCACTGAGAGAAATATATTTTTGGGTGAGAAAAGAGAAGTAGAGGATTTTTTTTTTATATTTCTAAATTATTTTTGAGAAATAATACAATTTACTAATATATAATAATTTTATATTTAAAATATATTTTCGTTGACATGATATGCCGATATTTCTGTGACTTCTCTATGACTTTTCTCTGATTTTTCGCTGATTTTAGGCTGACTTTTCGATGACTTTTTTCCGAATTTTCTCTGAATTTTCGCTAATTTTTCGCAGAATATTCGTTGATCTTTCTCTGACTTTTCTGTGTCTTTTCTATTACCTTTCCCTGATTTTTGCAGACTTTTCGCTAATTTTTCTCTGACTTCCCGCTGACTTTTCTCTGACCTTTCACTGACTTTTCGCCGATTTTTTGCTGACTTTTCCCCGACATTTCTTTGATTTTTTCCCCGACATTTCTTTGACTTTTCTGTGACTTTTCACTGATTTTATTGCAGACTCTTCTATGATTTTCTTGTGACTTTTCTCTGACTTTTTGCTGACTTTTTCTTATGCTCATTTTCCGCAGTGCTTTTTGGCCGGTTTAGTATATAGTTTATATAGCCATATACTTTGTCTAAGCATCGGAGATCACCAGCAGCGCACGCTGAAATAAATCAACTGGCTCCGAGGGGTTCCCGAGCTTCTCGAGGTTGGAAAATACGAGGGAATAAACAACAACAAATACAACAAAGAAAAAAACGAGCAACGAGAGAAAAAAATTAGTTTCATCAAGGCGGGATTAGTGTCAGAAACGTGTTAAATGGACTGAAGGGTATATGATGAACGGTCGTCGTCGTCGTCGTCGTCGTCCGCGAAAGAGTCGGTCCCCACTATGGGGTATATGGAGGGGTAGAGGGAGTGGTAGGGGGGAACCAGATCGAGTCAGAGATTTGGACTCGAATCTACCGGGAGATGGAGTGGAGATTGTCGATCAAACAGCAAGAAGCCAGAGACAAGCGACAATCTGCGGCCTCCTCCGGGTTTTTCGGACGCATTTATCATTTTTTCCTCTGCGTTTTCCCCCCCTCTATCTCTCTCGCTAAACAGTTATTAATGAAAATGAATATGGAAAATCTTAATTGTTTCAAGCTTTTGTTTTGAGGAAAATTCTCATCGTTTGTCTTGCAGATTTTTCTCTTTTTCTTTGGCTTTCCTCCTTGCAAATTTGATTTTACGATTATTATCGGGAGATGGTTATAGAGATCCATAAATCTGCCGCTGATTTCGGTTGATGGTTGGCCAGGCCAGCAATTTGCAGGTAATCAAGCGAGGTGTCTTTAACAGGCCATAATGTTTACAGTTGCAGTTTTACACCGCACCTGATTGCCATTTTCCACTCACTTTCACACTGTTTTTGGAATCTGTAAACAAAACATAATTGAGAAATGTTTTATTCCCTGGGAAAATTTAATAAAGTGCTAGTTTTCAATATTGAAAATCGATTTCAAATCGATTAATGTGGACATTTTTTTAGGTCTCTTAATATATGTGTCAAAATATGGTTTATAAAAACTTAATACTCGCTGAAAAAATGTATTTTTATATTTTAATGTGGAGTTCGTTTTTAAGCTGTAAGAAAATTAAAATGTTCAATTAATTTTCATGCAAAAATTGATTTTAAATCGATTAACACTGCCTTAAATAAGTATTTTTATTTAAATATGAGAATAAGACAGCCAATATTACTTTTTTTTACATTTATTTATAATTTTATTAAAATTACTGCTTAAGTTTAAAATCTTTCTAAAAATCTTTCTTGATTTAAGGAGATCTTTTGTATTAATAAAAATTATTTACATATCACAGCTTCTAACAGGCTTAAATTTAGTTATGCAATTAGGAAAATTCTTCTTTTTTTGTCGTGTTAAATTTTGTTCTTGTTTTCCGTGCTTTTTCCCAAGGCACTCAGCATATGAAAGCAGCGAGGAGGCTCAGGCAAAGGATGAAGGACCCGCTCTGTATCGGGAGCAAGGCAGCCATTAACAGTTGGTTAAAGTTACTTAAAGAACTTTTGTTAACACACGGGAGCGATGAAAAATGCATAAAGTAATGGAAAATGAGGGGTGGCAGGCAGTCAGGTGGGTTATGTGGAAAGCGGCCACGAGTGTTGTGTGTGTGTGAGCTTAAAACCGGAAAAATGGAAATTGGCAAGGAAGCGAAGCAAACAGGGTACCAAGCTTTGGTTATGCTCGATGATGAGTGATGTGGGTATTGGTGGGGGCTTGTGGTGTCTTGTGGAAAAAGGTTGGAAGGTTGGAGAGCTGGAAAACTGAAAGACTGAAAAACTGGATACTATTGGTAGCGGTCAGTTAAAGGTTGGGGCTTACCTAGGGTTTCCCCTTGTTTAGCATTTACTTGGCTAGCAGAAGCTTTTTAAATTTCTGTGTTTAAATTTAAAGCAGAGAATATATTAAAATGCTGTCCTTAAATAATTTTAGAATATTTTTATTGTCTTAAATATATCTAGCTAAGGTGTTTTCCATTTTTATACATTTTTTATAGAATGTTTCTATTATTATTATTATTTTTTTATTTTTACTTTGTGCTTATATTGTATTGTCTTTCATTTATAAGATGAGGTAGGTAGGGGCGAGGCCAGGCAAAATATTTTCACCTTTTCCGCTCAAATGCATTCAATTAAAAACTCGGTCAACCCCAGTCCTCTTTCTCTTCCCTCCACTTAACACCTTTTTGCATCTGAACTCCTCAAACTGGCGTTAATTACGCTTGCTTGCACAGTTAAGCACTGAGAGAAAATTTTGTGAAAATTTGCCACAAGTTGTTATATTTCTTTAAAGCTGTACAATTGTTTACATGCCAATAAACTTATTATTATTTTTTTTAATAAAACATTAATACCATTAAGTATTGATATACGACTCAGAAGCATTTTTTCTTTCTGTGTACTAAAAAAACATAAAATGCAAGCAGGGTAAAAAAACTGCTGTGCAAATACTCAAGGCAATAAAAAAAAGGAGCAACTTTGCTTCGGGCCACGATCAGTGTTAAGATCGAAAGGAGATCGGAGGTCGAAGGTCTATGTGCAATTATTTGGCCATTACTTTGAGGTCTGCTCTTTCATCAGCATTTTCCCAATGTCTATATTCCTCCTATATCCATCGATCAGTGCGGTTACCTCGGTTACATGCAAGGACCTTGTTTTCCTTCCCCTTCGGTGTTGTTTTGCAGACTCCTAGAAGCTGGGTTGAAAAGATTATCTTTAAAATTATTAAATAATTTTATTATTAATAATTTCGGGATTTTACGTGCTAGTAACTACCACTGTGCGGACAAACTCTGTTTTTTTTCGCTACCCTGAAATGCAGTGAAAGTTGTTTGGCCATCAAAGCAACAATGTTGCAACTGAGCACCATAAAAAATGTTAAGAACTTTGCCGAAGAAACACCAAAGAAGCGTCTTAATTTTGAGGGCTCTTTACGGCTACCTCTCGCTCCTTTAGTGTTTAGCCGATTTTCTGCTGCATTTAATTAATGCAATTAGCCGAACAACAAACAGGGCAATAAAATCAAGTGGGTGAAATATCCAAAGAATTTATGTTCACGAAATTTCCATGGAATTTTCTTTCAGCTACAAAAGGATTTTTGCATAACCCATACACCGAAATAAAATCGAATTAAACTTGAAATTTAATTTAAAGAAATGTAGTATAGCTAGCTTACTAGAGTCTTCTTTAAATTTTTATATATTGTTTCATGTTAAATAAATATAACCCTTGATCTCTTAATAACTTACTAACCCTTTTCTTAGGCATTCCACAAAAGTAACTCGCATCATTTATGATCCTTGGCAACGAAGTGAAGCCTTAAATGAAATTAGCAACAATAAAGTGTGTTCCACTCAATAATTTATGGGCTTTTATAGGGTACTCTGGGCACCATGACTTGCAATTATCGCACAATGACAATCATGACCCATCTGGCGTTGGTGGAATAACAAACAGAGACCGAAACCGAAACCGAGGCTGAGGCCGAGACAGAGATAGAGACAGAGACAGAGGCCGGGACCGAGACCCACCCCACCGCCACGGCACCCCCTGGAAGGCCACTCCCACAAGCCAGCCGCCGCATCATTCCCTGTGCAACATGATTTAATCACCGTCATAAGATTGTCCATAAAACTCGCCCCCAAAATAGGACGGGGGGGTCTGTGGGAGAGGAGAAAAGCCAGTAAGGATGCGTGAGAGTTCAAGTGTTTCGAGACGGAGGATACCCATTATCAAGAAAGGGATAAGGGAAGAGGGTTTCATATTTGTATAATTTATTTTGTAGTTCCTAGAGCGTGGTGTTTTTCTCCAACGATGTGAAGAATTTAATTTTTTTTAATTTCTAAACTTTATAATAAAATCGCAAAGGCTGATCGCTGAGTATCCCCCTTTTTGGGTCTATTACTAAAGGGTATTTCGAACAAAAAGAACGCGTAAAAAAGAAGAAGAAGAAGCAACAGCAGTTGAAAATCAGAAGCCAGCGAAGAAGTAGGGGAACAAGCAGGAGGAGGAGGAGGAAGAAGAAGCTGTAAGAATATGAAGAAGCAGAAGAAGCAGAAGCAGCAGGAGAATGGCAGCTGCAGGTTACCCGCCCCAAAAACCAACAACAACAATAGCCAAAGCACAGCAATGGGAGCGCAAAAGAGAGGTGCCATTATAGCGGCACACAGAGTAAGTGAGACAGAGCAAGAAAGAGAGTGGAGCTGCTCCAACAGCAGAAGGAGAGCGGCGGGGGAGACGAAGTTCTCTGGGGTGCCCATCTCCTTGGATGCACGAATCGGTAGCCTAATCCCCTGTTGTACGACTAATAACATTGTTACGATTAATGCTTCTTCTTTTTTCCTTCGCTTTTTCCCCCGTATCCCCCATCCCCCCACCGCACGCTCTCTTGTTGTTATTGTCGATTTTTCTGACTCTCTGTGGCTGTTTTATTTATTTATGTGTGTATGTCCCTTTGCCTTCTGCGTCTTTTAAGGCTTTTCTTATAAGAATTGGTCAGCGTCAGCATCAGCATCAGCATCGGTGTGCCCCTCCCAAAAGCACCCCTCCTCACCTCTTCTTTGACCCCCCTCCACAGGCTCCCCATTTTCAACTGAGCTACTGTCGCTTCACAAAAACAAAATCAAGTTTCCGACTGGGGAGCCAGTGCTGTCTAAGTGGCTAGTTTAAAGCTGGGTTTAGCTAAAAAAAAATTTAAAAATTTATTATAAAAAGGTATACAAAATATTTGAAAAAATTTTTAAAACTGATAATCAAAGTTTTCATATGGCTTTAAAAAAAATTAATAAAATATAATCAAGAAAATCATACTGGCATCACTGCCTTTGGTAGACCCTCCTCTTGGGCTCTTCGGTCTCTTCGGTTTCTTCGACTGCTGCTGTTTCTTTATCTCGAAAAGAATTCGTTTGATATTAGCGCTCTGGTATCGCCCTGTGCTGCTTCATATATCAAAAATTATTATGACGATTTTATGCGTTCGAAATGTCGTCTCATTATTAAACAAAAAAGCCAAGCGAAAAAGGTTCGGAGAAGAAAGGGAAGACAGAGATGGACTGAGAGTCGCAGGGATTGTGTTCTTCTTTTGTGTTATAAATTTTGTTGTTGTTGTTGTTGTTGTTACTGCTCGGAAGCTTGCATAGAAAAATCAAGAAAAAAACAACAACAACAACAACAAAAAATAATAATAAATGATGAAGAAGCCGCGAAGGGGATTGTCAAAGAAAAATAAAACGAAATTAATTATGCATATGTGGCCCAAGACAAGCAAGCCCATTTGTAGGCTCATTGCCAAAATACCGAAAATACAAAACGAAATATAACTTCAAATCGGACACCAACAGAAATATACACATAAAAAAAAAGCATAAAAAGTGATATCTTGTGCTTTTAGCAATTGTTTTAATTAATAAAAGAAATACAATAATAGAAATAGGCACTCTTAGGAACTTAATTTATTTTTAAGATCAAAGGCCAGGCTTTCAGGCGAGAAAAAATTTAATTTTAAAACATTTTTCTCATATTTTTCTATTTTTCTAGTTTAAAATAATTTAAAACTGGCCTTAAAAGCGTTTTAACTCTTAAAAGGTTCCCATTCCCGTTCCACTGTAGCACCTAAAAAGGTTTACAAAAACCAGAAGAGGACCACAACATTGTTTGGGTTTTTTCTTCTTTTATTTTATTATTTCATTCCATATTTCTCAGTCAAAAAACTTTTTTTTATTGGTTTTCATTCGGTGGAAAAAAAAACAGAAAACTTTAAAGTTTCAACTGAGATACTTTTTTTATTATTATTACTATTTTCATTCCTTGTTTTTTGTATTTTTTTTTAATGGTGGGGGATAGCTTTTGTGAGCTCGTTGACGTCATAAAAATTTCCTTCATAGCCGCATACCGGAAATGCCTACACAATACAGCCACAAAAAAAAAAAAAAACAGACAACAAAATGAAAAAAGGCAGACAAAAAATCAGAATATAACAGATACAAAGATAGAAAGATATGTAGATACGTAGCTACAGATTTCGTTCGCTCGGCTTGGACTCTCTTGTGTTGTTGTTGGGAATTGAAAATTCGAATTGAAAATTTCCCCGCCGTTATTTACAGTTGAACGTTTTTTGGCCGCCGCACTCACCAACGACAGAGAGAGATAGGAAGAGTGAGACAGAGGTGGGCCCACGCGGCGTATGCGCAATGTTCATCAAACTTTAACGAAAGCGTTTTTATTTCGAGTCCTGACAAAAAAGGGTTTATTTGTGCGTTATTACATTGTATGAAATAGTTTTTACTGCAGCTGAATATTAAATATTCAATCGTTTCTACACGGCGTGGCCTTAAAATATATTTAAAACGAAAATTAAAACTTAG
>JAEIIL010016527.1:0-12875 GCA_018905715.1 Drosophila lini
CATATTTCTGACACAATGGGCTTCTTTTAAATTTTTAAACCAAAAAATCTACGAAAATCTAAGCAAAACCAATGAGAAATGTATTCCAAGTAAGAAAAAAAAGGAATTCATTTAAATTAAATATTTAAAAATGACATAATTGTAATTGCCACACTCGTATTTTTCCCACATCTAAGCTCATAACTATCTTCTAATTCAAACCATAGTGACCTGACTACCCACTCCCCGTACTTTGCAGTGCAACGCGTTGGCTTAAAATTCCTTAGTGACTTAGCTTGTCGTGTTGCCTCGACGTTAAAACTTAAAAGCGTTGCCACCACTCTAGCTTAGCATTTCGTATTAGTCGGTTTACTTTATATATAAAAATATATATTTGTATTTTAGCTGTCAATAGAAGCTTTGGGCCATATGCGTCTAGCTGCAGTGAGAAAAATGTTAATAGGTGTCTGAAATATTTTTCAAGGTGAAATGCGTTTTGGTTTCATTCTTTTAGAAACGGTTTCTATAAGCTTTTTGAATTTATTAACAATATATAGATCTTCATTAAGATTATCCTTTTATTTAGGCATTCAAAGTCACACAATTAGTAAGTTTAAATTATTATATGTACTTTATAATATGAAATATCCAATTTAAAATACTAATAATAGCTTTTAGTTATGATTCACAAACCGCTAATATACACGTAAGCCACTTAAACAGAAGCCAATAACCTCCCCAAATTTCCATTATCCCCACACACTCAGTTTGAGTCCTAGATCGATTCCTGGCCAGTGCTGACATCTGTTCGGATCATCAGGAAGTACGTAATTGGATTGACAACTTAATTGAGCCCCTCTGCCCCTTGGGCAGGAGGTGCGAGTGCGAGTGCGAGTGCTCACCAATTGCAGCTCGAGAACTCCAAACAGCAAATGACCGTAATCAGCGTGCAAGGACCGCACTCGAGGCCGATATAGCTTCACCTCTCGTCCATCCATTAGACCCCCGCGCATGACAAACAAAAGACCCATTTAGATAAAGAGTGCGCAGCTCAAAGTCATAATCATAATAGCGGAATAGTGGAAGTGAGGGCGGGCGTTGGGCAACTATTTATGTGCCCCCTGAAAGGCTACTCCCCCGCCAGGCCAGGCCAGGCTACTCCCTCGCAAAGTGACCAACTAAAAGTTATTACGCAACGACCGATGCACTCCGAAAGGGGTAAAAAAATAAAAGGAACGACCAGAACCGATGGATATCGTCCTGCCAGGAAACACTGAACACAGACCCAAGTCATAGAGCAAAATGCGCGATAAAATATTGAAAGCACTCCAAAAGCATTAATAAAACGGCATCGCAACGTGGGATGGGTAAGTGGGCACACGTGAACTTTACACCTCCGCCACAGCCCGGGCCAAGAAAAAAAAAAGCAGGCCGGGACACCGGGACACAGAGCCATTCCCCGCCAGCTGTGCCTTCATCGCGTGCGTGCCAGTCGTTTGCCGCGGCGCACGCATCCATTAGGATTCAAATTGTTCGTGGTGGCGTCGTCCTTTTTACACGCCTGCCTTTTTGGCTTTTCCCTTTTTTACTTTACGTTTTTCAACATACTCTTCTACGGAATTTACTAGGAGAAGAAGAGCCGAACTACTTAAGACCGGTTTATACTAAAAAGCCACCTGTCTTAACATAAATAACGGTGGCATAACAAATAAATGTTTGTTTTAGAAAAATCAATGGAGGAATGAATATTCAAAATATTTAAATTCAATGAATATACATCTAAAAGTTAAAATATTAGGCATGGTCAAACTTAATGTTAACGTTCCAGTTAAAGAACAAATAAATTTGTCAAAAAAATAAATCGAAATTCGCAGAAGAAAGCACTTAATTGTGGTGCAAAGCCCAAGGAACCAACTTTAACAAAAATCAATAAATTTTAATTTTTGTAAAAATAATAATTATATCTTTGGATATGTTATAAAATATTTATATCAAAACCATTTAAACTAGTCTTATTTCAGAGTATAGCACTATCATTGTCGTAAAAAAAGAAAACAAAACAAAAGCCCAGTTGGAATGGGTTTGGCTTTAGCCATAATTCGTTGAATGAGCCACTGCACGCGTCGTCACTTTGCATAGAGGAAAGCCCGGCGTCATCTGGCAGGACTCGATTTCCAGGCAGAAGGACACGAACGTCGCGACAGCCGCATATTATCTAATTAGGAGGCACTCGAAAATAAAATTACGAAACAAAAAGTTTTGCCATTTGAGGGCAAACAATGTACAAAAAAATTGACACTTAACTTTGGTCAGGGTTGATTTGGGGTCAGGGCAATGAGTGCTTTGTCTGTGGCTTCAAAAATAAAAGGGAACTTGGACAAGAGAGGCCATTAAAAAGTTACGAAAGTTACTCGGAAGTTACAAAGAATGTCATTCCTGATGGTAAGAGTTCCTTGGAAAGAGTTTTACTTTATTAAGCTCAGAGGTACTTTGGGTAAATAACCATGAAAACATTCAATTAAAGACAAATTAAGCAATTAAGTAGGGGGATTATGTAACATTTTATACAAATTAATTCTAATTTTTTAACATCATTTTTGTAATAAAATTAGGCAGATATTATAAAAGATACTTTTATAGTTTATAGCTGTCCCAGTATTTCCTTTGTTCTCATTGACATTGATTTATTTATTTGTTATCATTATTAGTTATTGATATTACAAATGCAAATCAAGTGTTTTTGTCAAGAATGTCCTGAATTCACTTAGGATCCTACCACAATAAAATGAATATATATTAGAGAACTATGGTAAATAACTCTTCCCCCTTGGAGAATACTTTTCCGGTCAATGGATTTGTCTGAAAAAAAGAAGCCCAGTCGCTGGTTGGGGGTTGACTTTTCCTTGGGCTGCCAGGCGAAAAAACTATTTATCATAAGGCAGCGACGGTGTCCAGGACAAAAGGAGATGGGCGCGCCGCGATGGCAACGCCCCCTTTTAAGCTTTCCCGGGACTCCTTGAAACGCGACTGGCAACGCATCTGTTCCAAAGCATTTATCAAAATGTCAATGCAGCACTTAACCAAATCCATTAAGTAACTTCGCCTTAGCCTCCGCATCCGCATCCGCTTCCACAGCCGCACTCATTCAGTCAGTCAGTGAGCCAGTCCGTCAACCAGTCAGTTTGTCATGCATTCATTCATCTATTCATTGGCCATAAAAAGCGCCGGCTATTGTGTACTCTCGCCCAACCGCCCACTGGCCACTCCTCCCACTCCTTAATTCCTTTGGCGGCGGGTAAATGCGTCCATTTAGCGGCAAACAAGCGACAGATCCGCTTGTAATCCTTTAAGTGTATGCAGCGCCAGCAATGGATATGGATGGATATTGTCCGGGGTCGGGGGGCGGTGAATGCGGATGCGGATGTGCCAGTGGGCGGGGCCCTCTGGCACGCACACACACAGCACAAGGGGAGTCAGAGTCACTCTCTCTGGTGACAGCAAGTGCAATAATTTGTTTGCAGTTTTCCCCGTTAAGTGCTCTATTTTGTACAAATGGAAACATCACCAGCAGCAGCAGCTCAGCGCGAAAGGAAAATGCTCTTGTTCAAGGGTGTTGCCGCTTTCCTCCAACGATTCCTTATCCTTCTTTTTGTTGTTGTTGGTGGTGGTGTTGTTGTTGTTATCGCCCTAACGAAATCAATTCGACAAAGTTAAATAAGGACGAAACGAAACGAAACGAAGGGTGGCGGACAAAAGGACCAGCACAGGCACGAATCGAGACTGACTCTGGATCCTGACAGCGCTGCCTCATTGACAAAGTCAAGTTTTCAGCGGATGGAACAGCGAGGGAGTTGGCACAGTGGGCAGGACTACGAAGTAAAGGTTATTTATTTAATAAACACATTCCAAGTAGGGTTGATATACGGCATATCGAAATAATTATAGCATTTGGTGTTTTATGAAAAGTATATTAAGTTTTATGTATCGAAAAATAGCGCACCTAACGCTGAGATATCGATATTCCTTAACAATTAATATAATTAGCTTATTTGTATATATTATTTATATCTAATTAATTATTTATTTTTATATTTGTAAATTAATTTTAAAAAATAACTTAAAGTCTACACGGAAATATTTTCAAACCTATGATAAACTAAGAGCGAAAATCTTATATAATCGAAAACTTTCAACTATAAATAGAATAACATTATTAAAATTTAATAGAGAATTAAACCTATATTTTATGTAAAATTCTATTTATAATTTTCGAATCTGCGAACTAGTGTTCACCCTCTCCTTAATCCACAATCGGATGCACAAATAAGAAAGGAATTTCCGAGCCGACCGCCGTTGAGCTCTCGTTTATGACAAAATCCCGCTGTTTGTTTGCACAGACCCCGAATAAGAGCCCATATCCGAAAAATATTCATTGCCGCTCTGCCAAAGGACATGCCACCCCCCGGAGTTGTTGGGTGTTAACAAAGCGTAGCAGCTCGGCTCTCTAGTTCTGCCCCGCATTGATGACATATTGGCGATGGTTGAGTGTCACCCCGATAAATTCTGGACTGGTTAACGGGGGGTACTTTGCTCTACATACCGTTAATGTTAATGCTTTTAATGTAATAAAAACATTTGCAGCATTTAAGGGGCGTACTAGGGTTGAGCTCGGGTTTGGTTCGTGGCAGGAAGTTGGACAGGTTTTTGGTTTGTCGGCACTTGTTGCTACGGTCATTTATGTCGCCTGTCAGCAATGAGTGCTCTCTAGACATCGAATACTCTGGGTCCTCTTCTTCCCTCGCTCAATACACACACACACAGCTCCCACTGGCCGCCCACTGACCTCATGAATAATCCGGTTTCCGCCGAAAGGGAGCGCCCAGACCAGTGGAAAACTGGTTTCCAGGACACTCCTCTATCTCGCTCGCCAGGTGAAGACAGGCGGGCAAGTTTATTGTGAAACTAAAATGGGTAAGTCATAAAAAGAACGGCTTGGTGCTTAACCTTTCGCAGCCCTCTCCACACGAGGGTGCTAAAAATTTCGGTGAAAACAAAAACTTGCCACTTTTCATGGCAAAGCTTTTTGCTGCAATATGTTGCTGATTATGCCGCTGGGATTAAGTGTCAGTCGGTCCGAAGCCGTCTACCCAACTGCATAATGACCTTAATCAATTTTCCCAGCAACCCCCAAGGAAGGGCCTCAGAGTCAGACGGTTTCCAGTAGCCCTCAAAACTGTTGCATGTGTCTGTTCCGAGATGGGAATCACTTAACCCGGAGGGAGCGAGGGTTGGAACCTGGCTCAGCCATCGATAGCGCAGCAATAAAAAAAAGATACTTCAGACACTCTGGTAACCAGAAATGAGTCAGTTCAGCGAGCAACCCTCAACTGGCTAAGTGGACTCATCACACAGGCCACGCGACTGGGCCCAGCCCAACCCAACACTCCAACTCCAAGACCCGGCTAGTTATCATCGACATATGGAAATTCTAGCCGCGTGGAAACTCCGCTTAAGCGCGTGCGGCTTAGGCGCGACTTAAGTTTCCCTTTAACTTTTCACGGCAGAGTTTAGCCAAACTGAAAAGGGCTCGGGTCGTAGGTGCGAGCCACGCACTTGACTTGTTAGCCACGTTAAAAGCGGCTCACACGTGCCTGCAATTAAGGTGGAAAAGGTAACTCAATACGAAGTCAGGAAGTGGCTAAGGTGGCCTCCACGTTAACACGAAATGCAGTACAAAAAATTAATAATAATAAATATGTTATAAAAGGTATAAAGACTATTTAGATTTATTTAAAGATAATTAGTTAGAATATACTCTTGTTTATTTAATCTTCTTATTAAATAGATAGTAAACCTTAGTTTAATTTTTACAAAAAGTATATATCAATATCCAATTCTACGTTCCCCAACTTTTTCTCTCTGTGCAGTGCGTGAGCCCGGCACCCCAACGGTGTCTTAACCATATAACTGCCGGTCTCCGGCAACTACAACGACTACCAGGTTCATTTCCATTAACCGGCAAAGAGGCGTTTAAGTTAATAGCAATGGCCTCCTCCTCCTCCTGCCGCTCCACCAGACCCACTCTGACTTCACCCCCAACTCGGAGGCATCGTTACCGTTCCGGAATCCGGTATCCGGAATCCCCTCCATTAGCGCGTGCCATGCCTCAACCGACGGCGTGTTGCACTTTGGCTTTGCCACTTTTAGTGTTTCATAATTAAAAATGTTGCCGGTGTCGTGTGGTCGCAATGCTCTCCGGTTACCTACCGGCTACCAGCCAAGATACCCCCCAACAGCCACCATCAGCTCATGCAATATTAAGTCACGGGAAGCGCAGACCCCACTCAAACCCCCAAGAGCAGGCCAGAGCAAAGCGAGACCATCTGCAGCTGGGCCATTTTGTCGCCTGTTTTGTCGCCATTTGCCAAGGTGAAAGTCTTTTTGGGCACCTTTTAATGCGTTTGCTTTTAATTCCGGGCCGTGAGCACTTACGGCCTTGCCCCCATTTCCTCCGCCATTCTCGGCCGTGGGCATTCAAAGTAATTGGCAACAAAGCGCTGCGACATGTTTGCCTTGGCTTTCAGCACGTTTTTTATTATGTCTATTATAATTTACTTTATGCATTTGTTTTATATACCTGCTCCTAAGCCATTATGAGAAGGATCCTAGGGAAGGCCATAGCTTGTTAGGGCTTTTCTTAAGCATTTATGCAATTTGTTAATTCTGGTTTCAGAAGGGTTCTATTGTATCCCTTCTGTTTGTTTTATTTTATTCCTTCTTGTTAAGAGGAAACAATAAGTAATAATTCCTTCTACTTAAACTGAGACATTTTAAATTTGAATATTTATGTAAAACGATCATTGGGAACTCAGGAATCTGCCATTAAAAATAGTCAAACCAAAGGTTAACTCATATTGACGGCAATAAAGTCAAAGTTCATTACGAATCCTTATTTAAAAATATGCCTGAATTACTCTCAGTACGAAAACAAAAAAAACCCACAAAACCGGCATTCAGAAAATTTCTTGCTTTAACCAAAAATTAACTGTCAAATATGTTGGTTCGACAATTTTAACACAAAAACTGCTTGTCAGGACAATTGGAACGAGGAAAACGGGAGCATTTGGGTGGTATGTGGAGGAGAAAGGGGCTGGTTTGAGAAAAGAGGGCGTGGCAGGCAGCTCTGCGGGCCGTGCAACACAATAACTTTTCAATTTATGGCGCACATTCCATCTGACGGCCATTAAACAATGGGATCCACTCGCCGCACACATTTTCCTATTTTCCGTATTTTCATTCTTGTTTCAATTTTTTTCTTCCTATTCATTTCTCTTTTTTGCCTTTTGTTGCACGCTTGGCTTTCGGCTACTTTGCAAAAAGCATTTTGTTCTCTGGCTGATATTCTTTTTTGTGTTTTTTTTTTGTTAGCAAACAAAAGGCGTGCGCTCTCGTTGGCAGCCATTGAAGCGTCAAGTCCGAGCTGCAAGTTGTCCAAGCGACCACCAGCACCCTTGACCGTAGCTATAAAACGTCACAAAAAAGGTTTACGGAGCGAAAAAAAAATATATATAGGAATAGGAATAGGCGACAACGACGACATGCCAAGCCCATGTCCGATGTCGGCCGGGCTTAGCTGCTTGGGGAAAGACATGGCCGGGTCCTTGCTTTCGAATTTTGAGTGCTCCCCAGCTCGGGACCCATCATCAATCGGGTTCGCCTCCGCCTCGTTGAGCCGCCTTTATGTTTATGGACGACCGCCACTCGTAGTCTTCGTCCAGTCTGTATTGTGTCTCAACTGCAACTTCATCAAGCTGCCAGGAGCTCGGGGATGATGTGGAACCACCACAACCACTTTGTACACTTCAATTTAAATTAATATAGTAAGAGAGCTTAAAATTGAGGACGATAAGAACATTTTAAAGTTAAGATTTTTAGGATTTTAAATATTGATAAATTTAGGGCTTTTTGCAGACTCACTTGAAAGAATCAACAAAGCTTTATCTTATTTATATATATATATATATTTTTTTAAGAAAAGGCGAACATATTAAGTGACTTGTATGTATGAATCGTAGAGAACTGTTCTATATAAAAATTATCTTTCTTCTCGGATTTGTGTGGCTTCCCAAAAACTTGTACAAGTCACAAACTTCCTTTCCAAGTGTACTTGGATTCAAACTGAAATGGAACCAGAGCCAAAAGCGGGAGCAACAGTGGAAATGGCAGAAGAAAAAGGTTTATTGCGGTCTCTATAAAAATACACACTTGGGGTGATTTCCTCCTTTGAAGCTGGCACAAAACGTCCTAGGTGTGGGTGGGATTCTATGATTCTATGGGTTGGGTGGGTCTCTCACCCAGCCCCGGCATTGTTGGAGGTTAGCTGGTTGGGATGCTGCTGCTCCGTTCGTCTGCTCTAACGACTTCGTTTCGGTGCCCATTTTATTTGCCTGCTCCGAGAGCTCTACTCCGTCGTTCCGTTCCGTGCTGTGCTGTGCAGCCATTATCTTGGCTTTGCCTTTATGGTCTTTTGTGTGCGTTTGATGAAGCCAAGATGGCGCAGAAAATGGTTGGCTACACGCTCTGCGTGGGGGAGGATGGAGTAACTCGGGCCCGGGGAGCAGGGAGCAAAGAGCTATTTCAGCCTGCCCGCCTGCTGTGTTGTTGAATTATCAGCCACAAAAATGGACGTCGCCATATTTATAAAGGGGCCAGGAATGGAAACTGTGTGCACATCCTGCGGGTGTGCTGGTGTTCGCTTGTATGGATGTGGAGAAGGAAGTTTAAATCTGTGTGGAAATATTGGACTGTAGATTCAATTTCCACCGGAATTTAAAGAACGTTTCACTTTTTACGGCTTCACATTCAATGCCTTAAAAAGCTATTACTTTTTGTTTATGTTTCAATCTAAAATTGAATGCTAAAAAATGGATTTAAGCTGTAAAATAACTCTTTAATTCGAAGTGTTTATAAAGCAGTAAGGCCTAAATCTTAATTCAATTATTTTAAATTATAAATTTGCTTGTCCAAAATTCCTAAATATAAAAAGGTAGCCCAAAGTAAATGCATAAAGCATTGAAAGCATACAATTTTAAAGTACAACACTTATTTAAAACAATCCGCTTTGACCCAAGGATAAATGGTAGGTTATAAAATTGTCCGATTTTATGTTCTTTGGTTTATTCAGGTTCCTTCTATACGTGTCATCTATGTATGTATTATTCAAGATATTTTAGATACCAGCATTCGGCATCGTAGATGATCCATGGCATATGGCGTTCCTTTTATGCTGAGATTCTATAGATATAATATTATGCATTTTAGTTTTAATCAAAGAATTAAATATATGATTTATGGCCTTACTTTGGGATCCCGTGGGCATTTTGTCCAACCTTTTGATACTCCCACATTTTGTTGTCCAGCGGGCATACGGCGCGCGACTTCAGCCAGCGAGAAATGCAGTGGAAGTGAAAGATATGGCTGCAGTTGCCCCAGGCCACTAGGCACTCTTTACTGGTGCCCTGCAACTCGGAAGCCTGGCACTCGATGCAGGGCTCCATATTCTGGTTCCGGCAAATGGCGCAATTGTCTATTTCAATAGCCCAGCTCCACATGGCCACAGCGTCCCACCTCTTCACTTGGAAAATCTTCTTGGAAGTTTCATTACTACTGGAGGGTTCTTCCTGAAGCTCCTCCTGAGTCTCCTTGTAGGCCTCCTCGTAAGCCTCCACGTGAGCCTGATCTTCAGTTCCCATAAGACTCATTTTTTGATCTGTTTTTCTGTATAGCTTTAGAGCAGTGCAATGCAAAAGTTTACACGTGCCACTTGACAATGTGACCAAAGGCTGTTGAAAAAATGCTCTTACTCAGGGCTGGAGTGTCAGAAATAATACTGCGATTCCACGGGTATGTTTCTAATGCGTTCATATACAAAAATTAACCAAACAAGTGCACTCGTTCCGGAGAATTATATACGAATAGGACAAAAATAGCAACAACTATCGGAAGCTCCTATACTTTTTACAATTGTTTTTGAAATTATGATTTGGGTTTGCATACAAATTAATGAAAACAAGTTCAAATACTACTTTTCAATGTATAATGCAAAGATCCTTGATCTGTGGCAATAAAATAGTTATGTTTTTTGCTAGAAAAAAGCCATGAAATACAGGGCTCAGGCAGTATATATTCTATAAAAAGCAGCATTTAACAATAATCCACCTAATACACGATACAAAATTAAAGACTTAAAATTTAATTTCAAGTTATGTATACATAAACCCCATAAGAAAAAAAATTCAGGATCAAGATTTCAATCTGTGCCCCTTTTTGCCTGTCGTAACTGCATGGTCACGTCCGCAGGACTACGCCCATCCTCGACTGAAGCCATAAACTCAACTTAGCTGCAAGTTTCCAGTTGAGATTCGGCAAGCAAAAATGGGGACGTGCAATGGACGCGCTGCAATCACCAATTTACGTGAGCTCCATGTGACAGTGGAGTCGGAATGTCCTGACACGCCCACAACGCGTGACCCAGCTGCATGTCTCCCCGGAGGTCAGCAGAACGTCACCACCTCCTTACCAATCCCTACACTTGTGCACAGTATATCTGATTCTCATGTTGAATAACGAAATAAACTATTTATGGTTAATTTTCTTAGTATTGAAGGACATAAATTGGTTTAAGAAATAACAAAACTTTCCATATTTTAAAAACTTATTTTAAGAAAGTTTATAATATTTATAATATCTAAAATCTTAGGCAAGTCCATACAATATTTAATTTCTGAAATCTACATTATTTAAATAAATTAACCCATTAAAAACTTGTTTCCGCTCCGAACTTTTATCCGTGTGCACTGTCCCAAGTAGTTTGACCATTTGGAGTTCACTCCTCCGTATTCTTGTTTTTATTTCGAGTCTCGGTGCTATTCCCAAATGTGGCGGCGCGCAACTTGGGAGCGGTATGCACTTGGAGTGCATTCTTTATGCCTGCTCATAGCCGTACGGATGTGCCGGGGACATAAAGTATCAAAAATTCAAGCACCAGCCACAAAAACCTCCGACAAAACTGACGGCATTTTCGCACTCAATTACTTTGCATTAGAGACACCAAAGACGTGGGGCGAGGGTCGACAACAAACAGGGATTTGTGTCGTTCCATTAAAGTTTTATTCACGCAATCGGCAAGGGAGAAGGGGACTCGTTTACGCTTTACTCCTTTGTCGGGAAACGGAACCCAACCCCCGGCTCGACTCGGTCCAAGCCCATCCAGCTTGTCTGGCCACGGACACAGCCACGGCCCGAGCGATAATAAAAAACAATTTGCCACCCATTGGGCATTAACGACAACAAACGACAGCAGCACCAGCATCTTCCTTCCCGCTTAACTATCCAACCCCTCCCCGATTTTACACTCAAAACTTATAATTGATTTGAAATTTAGATATTTAGAACGCTTTTCCCATCAGAAATAATATTATTCTTCACAAACATTTTTAGTTTAGAAAAGCTGATTTATAATTTAATATTTTTAACAAGAAATACACAATAATTATTAAGAAATTGTTAGTTAAAAAGAATCTATAAAATATATAGAAATTATATTTTAATTTCAAAGCTTAAAGTAAGCGCTATAAAATTTCTAAAAATATTTTGCACCCTCAATAAATACAGTACATATAAAATATTTTCTAAAAGGTTTTAACATATAAAATTTCTGAAATTAAAACTAGGACATATTTATTTGTTCTACAAAAACTTTAGCAAATTTCCAAGTCTCAGAAATATTTGTTCTTGAATTCTGGGTAGCCTAAAGGTTACTGTTCTCAGTGTACGACTTTCCGGTTTCATCACTTGCCACCCCTCACGGAGATGGCGTGTCTGGTGCAGTTTTGTCACAAATGGCAACATATGGGCCAACGGTTTCAAGTGGCTAAGGCTGAGGCTCCAGCTACGGCTAAGGACGAAGGCTCATGCAATAAAATCATTTTGTTCAGTGAACGCTTTCAGCAAGCATCGCATAATTTGCGACATACGCTCGAGTCAATGGTCAGGTCGCATTCGCAATCGCAATCGAAGTCCGGGTGTCATGTGTTTGGGAAATAAACCCATTTATCTATTTGCCAGCTTGTGATTTGGCTGCTAGAAGGGTCCGCTTATCGGTAGCTTAGATTGCCCTTCCCCTAGATGGTATTACTGGGTCAACTGCAATCCGGCTCCAGGCAAACAACGGATAGCGACTGCACTGCACTGCGGTGACTTCAAAGCGCACAAATAACTTTACTCTAGATTTAATAAACGATTATATTGGACTTAAATCCAAGTAGGCAGTGTTTGCGCTCTATGGGCCTTATGCTGCCGTTGAATTGCCCTAATCAGCTACTCGAGGCGCAATCAGTGCCACACATTTATAGGGGCCACTCGAAAGAGCTCAGGCTCTGGAGTGGCTCGCAAGCCACATTGCCTCCTCTCCGATCCCTAAAGAGATAGTCGGTGTGCCCCGGGGCCAGCTTTACCCAACTTGGAGCACTCATCGGCGGGTTAGGCCATCGCTAGTTATACAACAGTTGCTTGACACCTTCAAGTGCTCGCTGACTTCGCTGGAAAGTAGTTCAGCAATCTGTGTAAATATTACGGCAAACTGAATCGGAACCCAAGCACAGACCCAGAACCCGGAGAAGAACCTTCAGCGGCACTTTTAGATGTCCGAACAAACAGACCTCTGAAGAAGGTCTGGAGGAACTGCTCTATGTGAGGGCTGTTAAACTTTGATTGTCTTTATACATATTCTAAAAAAAATGACACAGGTATATTAACTTACTAGATATTTTATAATTTATTTGTAGTCATATTTTTACTAGATATAAAATTAATATTATATCTAGTAAAAATATGAC
>JAEIIL010016532.1:0-15969 GCA_018905715.1 Drosophila lini
CAATATAATTTTTAAATATATTTTAAAAAGCCAGATATTTTTAAACAAATATGAAAATATATATTTTAAACTCAGCCCTGTATGAGGTATGTATATTCAGATAACCGAAAGTGGCTTTATATTTAAGGTAGTAACACATTTCACAAAACTCCCCGCTTTCTCTTTCAAATTGAAATATTACAGATACAGAAAATACATAGATGATAATAGAATTTAACGTTACATTTCACATTTTTTAAATTACAGAAAGTTTAAAATGTTAAAACTTTCATCGTTGAAATATATCGTACTGGCCTCCAAAAGTAATACTGACAGTTACACGAAAAAAAAACACTTTTTATGCCTCGCTGGTAGCCAGCACAGATTTAAAGTAATCGCTATCAAGTTTCTTGATGTCTTTCGTAAACTGTGTGACCAGCTGGGTCAAGTCCTCCACATTGATTTCCGTATTGTTGCCTGCGGTCGATAGCTGCTCAATAGCCACTTGGATCTTCTCCAGGAGAGCCTTATCCTCCTTTTTCTGCTTGTCCACATGCTCGTCTTCAAACTCGTTGTACACTTCCTGGGCGTTTTGGACCACATGGTCGGGAAAGCTGGCTAATCGAGCCACCTGAATGCCAAAGCTCTTCTCCATGACCCCAGGTCGCACCTGATAGAGCAGCGTAAAGTTATCGGAATCCGCTACCGCGGCCATATGGCAATTCTTAACTGTGGCCAGAGACTCTGCCAACTTGGTAATCTCATGGAAATGTGTGGCAAACAAAGTAAAGCATTTGGTCTCCTTCGCCAAATGCTCGGCAATGGACCAGGCAATGCCACAGCCCTCGTAGGTGGAAGTACCACGTCCCAGTTCATCGATAATCACCAAGGATTTATCTGTGGCAGTCTGCAAAGAAAATAAAAATGGTAAATAAATTATTTTTATATTTTTATTTACCAGTACTTACCCTAATTATACCAGACGTTTCAATCATCTCAACCATGAAAGTGCTGAGACCCTTGATTATATTATCGCTGGCTCCCACTCGGCCGAGAATGGAGTCCACCATGCTTATGGAGGCCATACTGCAGGGCACAAAAGCGCCGACGTGGGCCATTAGGACAGCTGTGCCCACCGAACGAATGTAGGTGCTCTTGCCGCCCATGTTTGGACCCGTTATAATGAACATGTTGCACTTGTCTGAACAAAAATAAATGTATATAATCTTAAAAGATACCTTCTTTCCTTAACCCCAGCTTACCCTTCTTAAAGTCCACACTGTTGGCTATAAAGCTGACATGCTCTTGCAGCTCCAAGCAGGGATGACGCACATCCTGGAGAACCAACTCGCCCGCGCCTTCATCTAACATCTTTGGTCTCACATAAGGTGTGGGTGCACTGCGTGCGGCGATGGCAAAGCTGACCAAACAGTCCAGTTGGGCCAGCTCATTGTTCAGCGAGGTGAGTGGAGCTGCATATCCAACGGCCACCTGGATGATCTCCTCCACTATGGACAGCTGCTGTTCCTCGTAACGACTTCTGCAGCTGGCGAATTCCTCGGCATAGCCCTCCAACTTATCAGAGGTGAAGCGCACGCCGCCCTTGATGACATCCACAATGCGATAGTTCTTGTTTTTGCGCAGCACAGAGTCATCCTTCAAGGTGATGCGGAAATGGTGGCCCAGTTTTGCCACATTTTCCAGCTTCACCTGCTGCTTGCCATCCAGATCCAGCTCCTCACTGCACTTGGTCTGCAAACGCTCCATTTTGGCATACAGCTCCGTCATCGTCTGCTGCAGCTCCATCAATCGATTGTCAAACGAAGCCTTCACCAGGTACTCGCCCCTGTCGATGGCCTCAAAATCTACCACCTGTTCAACCATCTGCTTGAGACCAGTAAGATCCTCCAGGAAGCTCTTAAAGGGGGCACAGATCACACTCTCTACCGTAGAGTTTTCCAGTTCAAGCAAGAGTTTTAAAATCTTTGGCGTTCGCAGAATAACCTGGTAGATGCGGAACAGATCCTGAAGCGTTGCCTTGCGCCGCATCAGCTTCTTGGTCAGCATCAAAATGTCTGGGATGCGCTTTAAATAGTCCAGGCTGAGCGTCTCCAGCGTGTCGGGTGATTCAAGCAGACAGGCAACAATATTGTGGCGATCGTTGAGAATCTCCCTGTTGCGCAACGGCTGCTTCACCCACTGGCCCATCAAGCGATGTCCTTGGGGGGTGCGGCAGTGGTCAAGTACGCCCAGAATGCTCTGCCAGCGATATGAGGGCATGGATGGATGTGTGCCCGGCTTGGGCATAATGTTCAGGGCAGCCACGGCAGCAGAGTCCAAGTGAACGAAACTAAAATGAAATAGAAACGCATCATTCATACAAGATTAAATCTTAGATTTAAGCCTTGTATGTGTACCCACCGATTGAGATCGAGTTTCTTGATCTCATAGTGCCCCAGGTTGCCGGCATCGTTGACTAGATCCAAGTACTTAATGGCCGTCTTCAGGGCATCCGAGGCCAACTGCAGCTGAAGTTCCTTCAGCCCCGAGGCGTCCTCCTGCTGACCCTTGGCGAAGCGCAAAAGACGGTTCAAGTCCTGCAATAAATCGTTGGCGCTACTCTTCTTAGGCACCGTAATCATGACGCCACTCCGCTCCAACAGGGTCTTCACAGCGGCGTATTCACCCTCCAAGCTGGGCAGCAGGCACTCCTTTGGTCCCAGCAGCACCACAGTGGCCTCCAGCTCCGTGAAGAAGTCATCGTCCAGGAACTCGAGCAGCTGGAACTTGCAATCGTTCTGTTCCACGCTGGCCACGCCTACGCGACGCTGGGCACCGCCCTCCAGCTTGACGAGCAAAGAGATGATGCTATTGCCCACCAGCACCTCCTTGTTGGCAAACAAAATGTCCTCAAACTGCAACAGGTTGCCGGGTGAGCCGCGATATTCCAGCTCCCAGTCGCTCGACTTTTTAACGTAGACCTCGACGCGCAGATTCCGCACCAGAAGCAGCTCACGCACAGCCACCTCGAAGTTGTTCTTGGACATGGACACGAACTGGAGTGTTTCCTTCTTATCGTCCGGCAGCAGGACGCCAATGAACGCCGTCGATTTGTACACAATCTTGGCCACCAGCTCGCAGTCATCGCTGCCGTGGACCGTGTAGGAGTCCGAGTGGTCGAAGAATCGCACTGTGGTGCTGGGTTTCTGGAAGGGATGCGATGCATATAAGCCAGGTATTAATGGAGTCGCTTACTTACCTCGCCAAGCCTGGCATGGAACTTGATGAAATTGCGACGCGCATTTATATCTACGAAAAAGACATTTCTGTTGGTATATTTACAATAATATTAGGATATAATAAACTTACCCATATTGACCCTCGGCTCCTGCCGGCTGTCAGTTGCTTTGGCCTGCATGGTTAATGGTTTTTCAATTTCTTTTTATAAAAATCACACAATTTGGCGCCTGTTTTTGCTACAAACTTAGTGTGGCTGTTTGGCGAGCTCTGCAAATTACCGCTCCACTTGAAAATATACTAGAGATCTAAGTACTCTAAGCAATTTCGATAAAATACTCTAATATACTGTTAATACTATAAAAAACCGTTAAACCGTTTAAATTCGCACCAACTTTTGTCGCTGCTACGGCTTTTCACACGAGTTGATGCCAAATTAGCAGATGTACAGGGTCCCTTTTAAGTGAGAGGATTTTATAAGTTTATTATTTAACTGATTTTGAGTTATTTTTGTCCTCTCTAGCACATATATACCTCGCAGAATAAAAAATCCTTGCAGCGAATTTTTGTAGTTGATGCAAAAGCGCCTCTTACACCGCTAATTATTAATTATTATAACAAGCAACCAGTAGAAATTACACTTTGTTACTTTATTAATATAGTTCATGCAAAAAATACTGGCTATTTAAACATAATACGCTGTGCACCTAAAAAGTTATCAGTCTAATATTGCAACATGCTTGCTGGGCAGTCCTCCTCCAGTCACAGAGCCTTGTCCGCTTTGTTCGATTTATCCGCCTTCGCCTCGCCCGTCTTCTTGAGCTGCACAATGTCCCAGGCGCCGCCAGATCCACTGGATTTAGAGCACAGATCCAGGCTGATGAGGGCGCCCACTGCCGGAGCAGCCGCCCTGAGACAGGTGCCCTTGGCCATGTTGTAGACGGGACTGTTGGAGTTGCGGGTGTGCCTCCATTGCTGATCCCCCAGCATCTCGTGGCACTTGTTGACCGTTACTTGGGCGTCGCCCGATGCCTCCAAGCAGAGCAGCTTGTCCAGCACGATTTCAGCCTTCTCCGTCTCGTACCACAACTGGTTCGGGGTCCTCCGGCAGGGCTGGAGCTGCAGGGAGCTGCCCTTCTTCCAGAAGCCCTTCACCTTGGGTGCCACCACAGCGGCGCAGAGTTCCGTTTCCGCCAGACGCATCTGGTAGGAGTCGACGTAGTTGCGCTTTCGCGAGTGCCATGGCTGAAAGACGGGCGCTGGCGCCGACTTCTTCGCTGATCCCTCGCCCGGCACATGCAGTTCGGGGTAGACGTTTTTCAAGTACCAAGCAAAGTCGCGGCATTGGAGGCGTTTTCGGAGATTTACACGGTCGGTTATGTCTCCGTAATCAAAGTCCTTGGGCACCTTTTCGTGCTTGATGTAGTACTCCTTGTACTGATCCATCCAGACGTGCGAGAGGCGAAGCGAGTTCTTCAACATGGTGTTGGCTCCATCGGGCGAAGTGTACGGGCGGCGTTTCCGGAATATGTGACCCACGCGGGAGCAGGGAACGATCTTGATGGCGCCGCCGCACTGCCAAGCTCGGAAGGAGATCTCGATGTTCTCGCCACCCCAGATGTCCATGGCCATGTCGTACTCGCCGAGGTGCTGGAAGTATTTCCTGTTCACAGCAAACAGTCCACCGGCCATTGTGGGCGATCGAAAGGGTCCTCGAAAGTCCTCCGGTACCTTAAGGGTGCCCTCTGGCAGGTTCTCCCACCGGAAGTGCAGACCCCAGTTGAAACCTCCCCGTACCAGGGGACTGGGCGTGTACTCAAAGGTGTCCGCATTGATCAGGTCGATGACTGGAACGGCCAGTGTAGCATTCTCCGCCTGGATGAGGCGCAGCAGCGGCTCCAGCCACTGCTGGTTCACCTCGATGTGCGAATCCAGGAAAACGAGGACATCGCCGACGGCCTCGCGGGCTCCGATTACCCGAGAGCGGATGAGGCCCTCCCGCTGCTCGTTCTTGATGTATCGCAGGTTGTCGTACTTCAAGCGGGCACGCAGATCTCCATGCAAATGGAACTCCAACTCTGGAAGATCGCTGTGATCATCCACCAGGATGATCTCCCTCAGCAGGTGGCTGGGCGTGCGCTCCAGAACAGTCTTAATGGACCGCATCAGAGTCATTTTGTGCTCGTTGTAAAAGCACATGACCACCGAGGCCTGCGGCAGTTGCTCCGTCTGAGAAGTCTCTTCTCGTTGGCACACCTTGTGGCGGGTGTCGGGTATCTCCCGATAGAGCCCAATGTTATTTGACACCAAAGCGTTGAAGGCGTGGTGCTTGTAGCCAATGTCCCGGATATACTTGTCCTGCTTGTTGCGCACCACTCCCAACAGCTCCAGTTGCTCGGGCTCATTCTCCCCTAGGCCATCCTTGGGCGCCGAAGAGTTCTTGGCGGCGATTGGCGAGCATCTGGTCGTGACCCTGGCCTGGTAGCTCAGTTCCGCCCGAGGCGTGGCGTTCCGTTCGATCCGCCAGCCCGCAGATTGGATGGAACTTCCCAGCCTGTGCGAGTAGAAGAGGAGCGCCAGCAGCCAGACGACGGCCACCAGGAGCGTGCCCAGGCTGCAGGACTTGCACAGGAGGCGCTTGATTTGCATCATGGGTCCGAGATTCGCTTACGTTGCGCTTTTAGTTGCTATTTCGTCACTTTCATGATGGGTGAATAAATTAATTTCAATTTGCATACCACGCCCATTCGCCCGACAGCGCGGACACAGCTGTGCTGCGAATTGCCATTCACAGGTGGTGCATCCGATGGGCACACTGGAAAACGGTACACTGCGAGAATTGGTAAAAAATTAACATGTGAATTGAATTAAAATTGGGAAATTGAACCTGTTCGACTTGAAGTATTGACTTAATAAATTATTTAAAAAAGTAAAGAATTAAAAAAATAAAGGGTAAATTATTTTATAAGCAACAGCCAATTACTTGTATTAGTATTATTATTATTGATTTATTGTGCCATACAAAACCTATACAAATTCAAATAATTTAGTTAAAAATCGTGGACAGGTTTTTAATTAATATAAAGTCAGTTTAATATGAAACAAAACCATAACTAGTAAAATATATATAGAACGAGATTTAGATTAGCCTAGTATTAATAACTCTTATAAAATAAATATACCCCCTGCAAAGGTGTACAACGTGTGTTAAAGATTTGAGTTTCCATTATTTTAATATTTTTTGTACGAGAATCACGTTCAGACTTTTTTAGTCACCAGTTTTTAAATAAAAACATGCACATCTATTGGTAGGGGCTTTATAAATACCGGTTTTATTTATTTCCTATTGCATTATGCCATTAATACATTGTTTATATTCATATAACATTGATCGATTTCTCGCCTTCTTGCACGCGTCTACAACAAATACTCAACAAAAATATTCATAATTAATAAAAGGAGAGTCAAATATTCATTTATATATAAGTATATATTTATATGCATATATGTATATATAATATATACAGAGATATAACTAACAGAATCCGCGATCTGCCGAATCTTAAGTTTGGGTCAAGTGAGTGGGGCGATAAACTTTTTGAAATTTCATAGTCAAGACTTTGGTGGCTCTTTTAACGATGCGTAAAAAATAAACGCGATAACCAACAAACGTTTTCAATTTTCTAATATGTATGCTTACTCGTTAATAGAAATGTTGAAGTTGTTTGGTTTTTGTGTATTTTCTTATTATCGGGGAGGGCTTTTTATATTTTGGTTTTAGTTTTTGCTGTTGCTCGCTCACACACTTTTTATGCTTAATCGAATCATTCAACTACATACATTGGTTTTTGCTTTTGGGCCAGTAAATTACGAGTCGGCTAAAAAATAAAAATAGATTTCTATATCTAGGGCTGTTTTGTAAGTGTAAAGGTGCATCGCATCCATTTAGCACGAGCACTGATCCTTGGCGCCCGTGGCCTCGCTGCTCAGCGAAGTTCGCGACGGCTGCGAGGGTCGGTGCTGCACCCCAGACTCGGAGGCATTCAGATCGAGTCGTCCCTCCTGGATGTTCTGATAGATCTTTCGTGCGGTCTCGAGAAATGCCTCTTCCACATTCTGGCCACTGTTTGGGATAAATTTTGATTAAAAAATTACGTTAAATTGCTCTTTAAATGTTGGTTAAAAGTGCGTGTGTTGCGTCAAGTTACAAACATTGTTGGAATAGTTATTAAACGTTAAGTTTGTTATCAAAATGTTGCATTATTAATTGAAACAAGTTTTGTAATCTTTACTCACGTCATTGCACTCGCTTCGAGAAACATTAGACCGTTCTCGTCGGCAAACTCCTTGGCCTCCTCGTAGGTAACCTCGCGAGTGCTTTCCAAATCCGACTTGTTGCCAATAAGAAAGATCACAGTGCTGGGGTTGGTGAGATTGCGCGTGTCGGTGAGCCAGCTGCTCAGGTGATTGTACGTCGAGCTGGATTGGTTAACAAGAATGCCATTCAGAGTTTAAAAGTATATGTGAAGTTTTATAGTGCCTACCGTCTGGTGATGTCATAGACCATGAGGGCACCGGCTGCTCCTCTGTAATATGAACGTGTGACGGCGCGGAATCTTTCCTGGCCCGCTGTGTCCCATATTTGTAGCTTGATCTTCTTGTCGTCCACCTCGATGATGCGTGTGCCAAACTCCACGCCGATCGTGTGCGGGCAGTTTGCCATGACTTTTGAAGAAGAGAAAAAGCAGCAAGTTAATTTAAATCCCTCCACGGCAGATGGACATGCTCACATTTCTTTTCGGTGAACTGGTGCAACATGCAGGACTTTCCCACGCCCATGTCACCAATGATGATGTATTTGAAGATATAGTTGTAGTTGTACGGCGCAGCAGTCATGTTGGGACCTTTAAAAACAAACGAAACTGATTACTGAATTGTAAAGTTCAAAGTTCCACACAATCCACATTTTTCTATAAGGTAATCGATGCGTTCGTGCATCTTGTTCACCACACTCCACACTTTGCTCATCTTGACTCTAGGCTCAGATCCTTCACGAGTACGAACTCCGACCCAAGCAAGTGGTTTCCTATAACTATGTGCCTTAGGTGCGAACCCACACGGTGCTGCTCGCTTATCAACAAACTGCGGCGCTGCATTAATTTGTTCTGCGACGGCTACACAACATTTTGTTCCCCTTTCTTCGAGTTGCCCCCGATATTTCGTTTTTAAGGCATGCTTGTATTTGAACAGCCGACCGGGTTTGTTTATTTGCTCACTCACACAACTCACAAAAGAGAGCCAACTTGAGCTTTAAAAGTGGCTGTAAAAACCCTGCAGGCTGGAACTTCCATACGCCACTTGATTTTGAGTCTCTCAGAGTGTCAGTATCGTCTTGAAGCCTTTGATATATCGGCTCGCATTCGGGGAGACCTCAAGTGAACACTTCAATAAAGTCAAAGCGAATTATTCTCAAGGCCGTCGTCGCGTAGTTGTGGGAACTAAATAAACCAGGGAGAATGGCCTCTCAGATATGGCATTTAAATAATCTCATTCAAAGTATTCATTCATTCATAATATTAATTTAGAGTGTGCTGCATAAAAAGAAAAGCTTTACTAAATATATATTTTTGGGAGTTTTATAAAATTTCCATTTAAATGTAATTTCTCTTTCACTTAGGAGAAGTTCTGAAGGAGTATGTTTAAAAAATTACATCTTATTTGATGACCTAATTTACTTAGTTGCAATCGATTTTAAATTTAAAGTAATTTTTGTGGCACTACTTTACAATTTTTTTTTTATTTCAAATTAATTGATCTCGCTCTTTATCCCCTAAATCGTTTCCTTGGCAGTTATCGTTTTCATTGTTGGCCAAACTGCAAGGTAATTATCAACTTTAAATATGTAGACTTTCCGGCACCCTACTGGTCTCGGTCTCTACTCTTATCAGTCAAGCGCCAAAGGCCACACATCATTGCAGTAATCATTGGAGGCGGAATCTTCGGGCATACATACATATGTATGTACATACGTACAATCATTTATAAATTGCGCTGAATGGAGTGGAAGTGTAATTCATTGCGTTATAATAACACAAACGCACCCTGGGCGAAAAAATATTTAAGGGGTGTAAACAACAACAATGGAATGGGGCAGTACAACAAAAACAACTAGAGCAAAAACATCTCGAGAGAGAGAGTGTGTACACTTTCAAAGCAAGGGAAAGTTTGAGTGGGGCTGCAGAGTGTCGCCCTTGCACATAGTCTTCCGTTTCGTATAATTTAATCATAAGCGCAGCGCCTTTAATTGGCTTAGACGCAGCAGCAAACGGCGAATATTACTCACCGTTTTGGTTCCTCGGGGAGTGGAGCGGAAGAAATGGAATGTAGGGCTGTTACGAAGAGCGGGGGTGTGTGTGGTGGCTGCCTTTGGCTTTGTGTGTGTGATTATTGTTGTTTGACGAGGGGCGGGCCTGCGAAAAGCTTGAAATCCGGATAGCAGCAACGAAATCCTGTCCAGTCACACGTCCTGGAGTTGTGGAAGGACACCAGCAAGACAGTTTTATTGCAATTATTTGTAATTGGCAAAAAATTGCGACTTTGTTGATATTTCTCAGAGATGAAAACACATCGATGTATCGATATACAACCAATGTTTTTTTTAACTGCATCGATACATCGATTGTTTATCTTCCCCGACTGGGTCAGAGAGCTATTTTCCTACTAGATTTTATAGCTATTTTTCAAGAAAAATATATGAATACAATTAATTTAAAATTACCGAGGGAAATTGAAATTACAAAATAATTATTTTAAATCACCTTTAAAATGTTTTTTCAGATTAAATTATTTTTTTATATACGAGAAAGTAAATACATTGGAATTGAACCATTCATATTATTTTTATATCGTATAAAGAACTTTCTTATATTAGTAGTAGGCTTAAGAATATGTATATATACTTTATAGGGTCGTAAATGACTCCTACACTGCGTTGCAAGCTTCTAACTATAATATTAATACCCTGGAAATGTTTAAAAATGGCTAATTAATTTTAGCCACAAAATGCCTAAAGAGGCCGCTCTTTAAACTATCGGTACGGTCTTTGTAAATAAACAGCTGCGAATCAGTGTGACCAGAACTTTTTACTCTAGGCGCACGTGCGCTGTTCGTTTTTGTTTATGCTGTAATATTTAACTTATTGCGGCCAAGATGTTTGTTAACGAGGTCAACGATGTGAAGATCTACAACCTGAGCGCCGGCAAGTCGGTGCCGGATGTGAGTAACAGCAGCCAGAGTCGTCCTGTAAAGCCCTTTAACCAAGATAAATTTCCCCCCAGTGGCTCACTGACCGACGAAAGCGGTCGCAGCTGAAGAAAAAGGTGGACTCGCGGCGCCAGATCGAGCTCATTCAGGACTTTGATATGCCCGGCGTATGCACCAGCATCCGCATGAGCCCCGACCATCAGTACATCCTGGCCACGGGCACGTACAAGCCGCGCGTCAAGTGCTTCGAGGTGTCTAATCTGTCAATCAAATTTGAGCGCTGCTTCGACTCCGAGGTGACCACGTTTGAGGTGATAAGCGATGACTACAGCAAGATGGTCTTCCTGCAGTGCGATCGCTACGTGGAAATACACGCCGCCCACGGTCGCCACTACAGACTGAGGATACCGCGCTTCGGGCGCGACATGAAGTACCACAAGCCCAGCTGCGACATGTTCATCGTGGGAGTGGGCAGGGTAAATATAGACGCAAACGATTTATTTAGACCATATACTAAGCAACTTCAACTTTCAGGATATTTACCGGCTTAATTTGGAGAGGGGACAGTTCCTGCAGCCGTTCGAAACGGACGCCAGTTGCCTAAACGCTTGCGATGTGAACCCAGAGCATCATCTTTTGGTGGCCGGCACCAAGGAGGGCACAGTGGAAGCCTGGGATCCGCGAACTAAGCATCGCTGTTCCACACTAGATGTCGCCATGAAGCTGCCTGGCGTAAAGGAGTTTCCCTCGGTCACAGCTCTAAAATTCCGTAATGGTCTGCATATGGGCGTGGGAACAGCCTCGGGACATGTTCTGATCTACGACATCCGTGCCAAACAGCCGCTGCTGGTGAAGAATCATCTAAATCGACTGCCCATCAAGCGACTGGCCTTTAATCCTTCCCAAAATGCCGTCTACAGCTTGGACGAGGCCACGTTAAAGCTGTGGGATGAGCAGACGGGCAAACAGATTGCCTACGTTGAGTCCACGACATCTTTCAACGATTTCTGCACCATCCCCGACACAGGCATGTTCTTCTTGGCCCAGGAGGACGTCAAGATGCTGACGTACTACGTGCCAGCCATGGGCCCAGCACCGCGCTGGTGCTCATTCCTTGATAATCTCACCGAGGAGATCGAGTCGGAGGTGGTGGAGAATGTCTACGATGACTACCAATTCGTTACGGCTAAGGAGCTGGCAGAACTGGGAATGGAGCATCTCGTTGGCACCAATCTGCTGAAGGGTTACATGCACGGATACTTTATGGACGCTCGGTTATACAACAAAGCCAAGGCAGTGGTGGAGCCCTTTGCCTTCGATCGTTTCCGCAAGGACAAGATCCGGCAGGAGATCGAGAGTGAGCGAAAGTCGCGGCTACAAATCGAGTCCAAGCTGCCCAAGGTCAACAAGGAATTGGCCCTCAAAATCATGGACGAACAAGCGAATCCCTCCAACAGTGCCAAGCAACGCAATGTTCCCAATCTTCTGGAGGATACTCGTTTCAAGGCCATGTTCGAGAACGCTGACTTTGCAGTTAATAAAGAGGCTGAGGAGTATCGTCTCCTGGCTCCGGTTCTGAATCGTCTGGATAAATCCAAGGCCAAGGAGCTGAAGAAGCGTGTGGAGGTGGCCCGCGTGGCCGAGTTGCATGCTGACGAGGCCCAACCGAGAGAAGAGAGCGACAACGATGAGGATCTGTTTGGTTTCGAGAAGAGCGACGGCGAGAAGAGCGAGGACAGTGGTGACGAAGCCTCCTCGGACGATGACGACAGAAGGGAGTACGTGAAGGAAATGAAGCAGGCCTACAAGCAGGTAAAGCGAACGCGCGACGAAGAAGAAGACGAGGACTTGGAAGAAAATGGAGACCATGAAGAGACACCAGGAAGTGGGACAAGATCTCTGACCAATGGACACAGTAGGGCTCCTCCTCCAACAAATGGCACGATCAATCGCTTCACCATGACGGCTCTGGACAAGCATCAAAGCGGCAGTGCGATGCAGCAGCGTATCAAGCAGGCTAGCCTTCAGGATCGCGTACGCGTAATGTCTCAGCTGGAGGGGCAGGTGACCAATGTGGGAAGGTCGCTCGGCAATCGTCAAATGACGTTCGAGGTGAACAAGCAAAAGAAGTCACAGTTCCATGCCAAAAAACGCGAGGCAGAGCTGAAAAGACATCGCGAAGAGCGGAGGAGCATCGTCAGACCCATCAAATCCCTTCGTCTGAAGAAGGTAAACTTTAAGTAGCACCAAAACAAATATTGCAATAGTCTCGTGTACATAAAATCATAAATGTTAAATTATTTTATTTGTTATTCGTGGAAAGATGGTATCTGTGGTCAGGGGTTTTCGAAATGTCCCCGCCTCACTCTGTTGGGGAGGCAAAGTCCGAATGGAAGCCGCTTTCCCCACCATCGCTGAACTCCAATTCCCCATCTTCATCTGGGGGTAAATGCAAGTCTTGTTCAGCGTTCTGAAGAGTTACTGCCGAATGTTGATTGAAATGAAATGGTTATGTGGTATGCTGGATAACTTACCATCCATTGCTTCGGGCAGGTTTTCCACCAAGTAGAGAAGAGCTTCAGTAACAGGTCCTGTCTCCGGCTTGGGCATCTTTTCAAATTGCAAACTAAAGAATTGCTCAGCATTGGTTAGCTTCAGAAAATTTTCAGGCTTTCCGGTCTGTGTGCAGGCCAACAAGGCTGACTGCTCTGCTCCCATTTTCCCAAATGACTGCCACGTGTCACACCCAAGTTATTATTTGACATTTTAGAAAGATTTAAGATTCCGATATATCGTATATATATTTTTGATTCGTGCAGCATCAAATAAATAATAAAAAAATTTTAAGGAGCTGAGAGAATGAGCCAAGTTTTTTTAACGAGAATTTGAAAGTCATGCTAACCAGGGGTGACTATTTTAAAGGCCGTAAAAGTATGCTAAGAAACTCTATAAACCTAAACAAATTAACTTAAAATATTTCGTTGCATACTCTTAAATACCTTTCTGATAGATTTCAAAACCATTGCTATTTCCGGGGTATAAAAAAGTGCAAAGGTATGCCGATCAACACTCACAAACCGTCTTAACATTCAGGAAACTATTAGAGCTACGATTAAAGGTCGACCAGAATAAGTATTTTTAAATTTTCAGCATTGTTGAATATTTAAAATAAATTGAAATCAATTACAATGTTAAAACTTACCATAAAACAGAAATATATAATGCATTTATGTCCTTAAATACGGCATTGTATAATTTTAAATGTAAAGCAATTTAAGTGAATTTTTTAAAAAGAGAATTTAACTTGCTATCATCATATTGCCTTCTAGTTCAATCAATTTAACAGATAGATATGTAAGCAACCGGAATCGGTCTGTAACCCAATTCTTTCATTGAAGAGCTGACTTTTATTAGCAAAATATAATTTCCAAGCAACTTTATTTATTAAGTAAATTCAAATTGCTAATTGACCTGCCATTTCGAATCTAGTTCGAAGTAAACACTTAGTCACTGTCTAGAAAACCTCTCTTTATAACTGAAAAGTTGTATCTTTTAATTTGTAAGCTGAGCTTTCACAGCTTTGCTGTTGGCCAAATCGCTGGGCCCGAAGCTTAAGCTCTGGTTCGGACTCAACCGATCTTTTTCTCACCAAGTTTACTGTGCAAAGCTATATTTCCACTTTAGATCCACGGCTGGTATAAATAGGAAGCTGCGGCAGAATTTTCAGCTCATTTTAAGTTTTCCCTTTGTGCAGTTAGTGTCTGTTTTTGAATAGTAGGTATTATTTTTATTATAAAAAACAAAATAGTGGTAAAATCCTCGGGCAGTAAAAAAAGTTAAAAGTTGAACTCCTATAGGAGAAAAATAGGTTGTTTTGTAAAGTAAACAGCTAAAGAACTTGCTCATGGAGCTCCTTAATCCATTTTTATAGAACCTTTCAATTTCGATTCTATATATTTAAGTTAATAAGCTGTTAACTATTTTGTAAAGTCTCGCAAAGTATATCTAAATAGAATGGGAACTTCAAGCTTCAGCGACTCGTACCCATCGACTTGATAATAACAATATTTTCCACGCCATTACAAAAGCAGGCTAATTGAGGCCTACAGATGGGCGTAATGACATACACAGAAATACACAAAGAGATTTAAAAACTATTGGGATTATATCTAAAGAGTCTGGCAACCGGTTGTACACAGGCCCATAAATACACAGATAAAAGAGACAAAATAAAAAAAGAAAAATAATGAAGCGCGACTTGGCGCAGACACCGGGCCTGTCAAACGTCTGAACTTTAGCATATTGCAAGACAACGCGAGGCTTGTCTTTAGGCTTGGACAAGGTCTCTACGGAGCGCCTGCGACAAAAACTGAAGGAGGTCGACGATCAGTCCGATCGGGGTACTCCAACTCCAACCACCTTGAACCTGAAGTGCGTTTGAGGAAGTACTTAGCCCTATTTTTCTGCACGTTTTGGTTTAATTGTCACACACATCATTGCACTCGATCCTATCCGAATGTGGCTAATGGACAGAATAAAAACAAAAAAATAATAATAAAATCACTCTTCTAGGAAAGTATACTGAAAACTCGTTTGGGTTTTATACGGTTTTCGTTCATGGCCAAAAACCTGTTTGATTATTTCGGAAAAAATTGGATTTAATCAATATGCAACTTGGCCATTTTATAATTGCAAAAAGTCTGTTTTATTTTATTTCGAAGAACCTGAAGATTTATGAGCAAAGCGTGATTGAAATGTTGATTTGGCCCACGCTAATTTACAAATTTTTAATTTGAAGACATCTTTAGGTAGCTGCTGACCTTGAGGTTAAAAATTAAGGCCTAATCTTAAATCTCTAGAAATGCAAACCGCTGTGTAATGTCATAGATAACACAATGTATGTATAAGTTAGCTGGGGTTGACAAGCTGCATAATTAAGAGCTGGTTTTCAAAATGTAACTACCTAGGTAAACGTTTATGTAGTAAGAAAAAAACTTAACACAAGTCAAGGCCGGTGATTTCGTCTCACTTCACTGCAAATGCTAATTAATTAATTTATGGAAAACTAGTAATATCAATTAAAAAATCACACAAATAAAGGTTGAGAAAAAGCTTTTAAGACTTGCACGCTATAGTTTTAATTATATTATCGCATTAATAAATTGTGATTAATAATTCAGAAATTAAAAATAATTCTAAAACAATATACCAAATTATAAGTGAGAAGGAAATACAACATTTAAATGCTGCTTACAATATTGGCATCGAACTTACATAACTTTAAAATGTGCTCTCCGATTCTTTAGAATCGTGCACTTTTGTTTTTAATTAATTTAAATAAACCTTAATACTTGTAAATTATTTAAAGTTCATTGAGAAATAAATATTTTAATTATTAGAAATTTAAAACCCATTTAAAAAAAAAAACCCCCTGTTGGAACAATATAAATTAATAACGATACATTTGCCTCAATCTTTCAGCAGCCATGT
>JAEIIL010016554.1:0-12447 GCA_018905715.1 Drosophila lini
AACTATAAAAACTTTAAAAACAGTATATAAAACTCAAAAATAATTTTACTATAGAATACTACGATTTTTTCCAAATGTCAACTTTTTTTATATTATTATTATATTATTTTTAAATTCTATAATTATAAACATTTACCTTCCTTATCCTTTGCCAGGTCTTCGTTTGCATGTGTGCTCTGTTCGCTGTGGCCAACGCCGGCTTCCTGGGTCTCCTGGGAGGCGGCGGCGGTGGTGGTGGTGGCGGCCTCAAGGCAGGCATCAGCCTGGGCGGCAATGGAGGAGGCGGTGGCAACGGAGGCGGTTACTCCGGCGGCGGCGGCGGCGGTGGTGGTGGTGGCTACCACGGCGGTCACGGTTCCAGTGGCCCAGTTCAGGTGGTCAAGGTTATCCACCAGCAGGGCGGTGGCGGCGGCGGCTACTCTGCCGGTGGCTACTCCTCCGGCGGCGGCGGCTACTCGTACGAGGCTGCTCCCCAGGTCTTCAAGGTGAAAGTCATCTCCGGTGGCAGCAGCGGCGGCCATGGTTATGGACCCGCTCCTGCACCCGTCTACCTGCCACCTGCCGGCCCAGCTCCCTCCTCCGTGAAGGTGATCAAGGTCCTGCAGGAGTCTGCTCCCTTGGTCAGTGCCCCGCTGGTCGAGAGTGCCCCGCAGATTGTCAAGGTGGTTAATGTAGCCTCTGGACCAGCTCCGGCACCTGCTTTCATTGGCGGCGGCGGCGGCGGTTACTCTTCGGGCGGTGCCGTCTCCCAGGTCATCAAGGTTGTCCACGAGAGCCACGACAGCGGTTACTCTTCGGGTGGCTACTCTTCGGGTGGCTACTCCTCGGGCGGTTACTCCTCGGGCGGTGCCGGTGCCACCAAGGTGGTACGCGTGATCCACGAGCACTCATCTTCGGCTGCCGGACCAGCCTACGCTCCCATTGATGTGCCCGGACCAGTGGCTTCGCCTGTGGCTTCTTACCTGCCGCCTGTTCAGGATATCGCTGCCCCGGCTCCAGTCTATGCTGCTCCTGCCCCGGCTCCAGTCTATGCTGCTCCTGCTCCGGCTCCAGTCTATGCTGCTCCTGCCCCGGCTCCAGTCTATGCTGCACCAGCCCCGGCTCCAGTCTATGCTGCTCCCGCTCCTGTATACTCCGCACCAGCTCCTGCTCCCGTGTACTCCGCACCAGCTCCTGCTCCCGTGTACTCCGCACCAGCTCCTGCTCCTGTGTATGCCGCCCCAGCACCGGCTCCTGTCCTGAGCGTGCCCCATCCCGCGCCAGCACCTGTCTTTGCCCCAGAAGAGCAGGTCCTGCCCGTGGGTCATGCCCCTGCCCAGACCTACGGCCCACCCGCCTACTAAAAACACACACATGCACAAAGAGAGCAAGCAGGAATGCCCACAGACACACACACACACACACACACACATCTCCGGAGGACCTTCCTGCTAACTGCATCGAGAATTACCATTCCTACACAACGCCATGAGTTTAATTTAAGACATTTTTTTTACCACGCATTTTTTTTGTTAGAAAATATACACATAAAAAAAAACCTTGATTGATTAATGGGGGAAAATGGTGGACCTTTCTGAAAATACTGGCTCGAAAGGCATTATTTTTCTAACTTTGCTGAACAAAATCCGTCCGAAATTTACATTTAATATTTAATTTTTGAAGTAAGACTATTTGAAATATCTCAAATATTCAACAGATTTCCCAAACGAACTATACTTGTAGCTGTTTATAGGCAGTATCATCTTATTTGGTAGATCTAACTCTTATAATACATTATAAGAGTTATTAAAAGATTTAAAAGGGTACCTAAAAGAATAATGGATCTAAAAGCATTTTTTAAATTATTTTATTCCTACTCTTTCATAATGCATTAAATCGTAAATAGAATTTTTCTTTTTTTAAGGCCCTGAAAGGAGAGAAATCCATTGATTTTATTATTTTAAATATTATATTTAAAAAATTTTTACCATTAGGAAAGTTTGGCTAACAACCAAAAAAATTAAAATCAATACATCACTGTCCTCATCTCTCCACACATTCCATATTATAAAAATAAATAAATATGACTTAAAGATTGGCCCTAATAATGTATTAGCATAGCGAGAGTCCCACACTGCCCAAGCTGCACATTTCTCTCTTCTCACAAAGGTTTAAACATTTAACACACACACGAAAAAAAGAAAGAAAAAAAAACTGCGACCAGGCGTCGTTTGATGTTTGCTTTGGCGGATCGGATCACGGGTCATTATAATACCATATTATGATTCGCTTTTTTATTGTTTCATAACGCTCAGGCATTTGGGGGGATATCGATCGTTATGTTTTATTTATATTTTCAGACACAAAGCATCAAGTTTTGTGATTGTAGATGTTGTTGTTGTGTTATTGTTTCTGTTGTTGGTGGCGGTGATTACGTCTATTCGGCGGCCTTGACTAACGCCTCGGCAACCTCCACGGCGATGGCAGCCTGGGCCTTGGCCTGCAACGAAAAAGGGTTCAAAAATAAGCGATTAATTACAAGATTCAGAATCTTATAAATACTATATATAAAGGTATCTGTGGACTTAATTCTACGATTTATAAGCTTATAATTAAAATATATATGGGTTTTCCTGCAGATTTTCCAACTTTTAAATCATTATATCTCTGAAATACTTAGAACTTATATACAAGTATTTATGAATAATTTAAATGTAATCTAAATTTGAGTTGTTGTCAGTTTAAATAATATTTATGCAGACTTTAAGGCTGCTCGTACCTCATAGAAGTTACTTTTGAACGAAATAAGGTGTCTTTATACTTTCAAAAGCCTTAAAAATATACAATCCCTATTTGTTTAAAACTTAAAGCGTTTTAAGCAAAATACCACTTTATGGGATTTAAGTTTACACCAGAAGTCATCTTAAGCGTTATATAAACTTGAAATATCATAGCTTTTAAATATTAAAATAAAACTTTAGGACTCTTAAAATAATACTGCTTCTAAAATTATATTTTCTTACTTTAAAATTCTTGAAAAATGTATACAAGCACAACCTTTAAGGTAAAAAAATAATCATACAAAAAAACTAGAATTAACAGAAGCCTAAACAAAAGAAAAATCCCACAATAACACCTAAGACAGGAACTAACTTACATATTAAGACTACAAAAAGAGCCCACTAAAAAAACAAAACCAAACCCCACCTTATCATCACCAGCAGAGCTCAGCTGTGACTGGTATTTCGAGAGCAGCTGGCGGGCCTCGGCCACATCAATGTCCTCAACTTTGTGCGCCTCCTCGGCCAGCACCTGGACGGAGGAGTCATCGTTGACGGTCACCGAGCCGCTGGACACAAAGTACTTGGTCAGCTTGCCGTCGTTCTCCACAACCTGGACGACGCCGGGCTTAAGGACGGCTGCAAAGAGAGAGATGGTTGGTAACCGCTATGATATAATCAGTTGGACGAGGCAATTTGTCAGCCGACAGACTCACCCAGTGTGGGCACGTGCTTGGCCAGGATACCGAAGGAGCCGGAGAAGGAGGGCACATCGATCTGGCGGACGACGGCGGCGTCGTAAAAGGTCTTGTTGGCGGCGGCGAAGGTCAGCTTCATCTCGTCCGAGTAGTTGCGGGCCTGGGAGAGACGGGCGCCGCGAGCGGCCAGCAAACGGGCATTCTTAACGAACGACATCCTGCACTGCAAGGTGGAGTAAAAGATGTAACCATTAGAGCTCCAATTTTATGCTATCCAGCAGCTTAACAACAAAATAACCAAATTATGTAACTTTGTAGGTTAAGGCGGCGGCGGGCAAGCGGCTGGCAATTGATTTTTCTCCGGCCAAATGGTAGGGATTAGCCCCGGGATTGTTTGGTGCTTTAGGCCAATGAAAAGTGCTTCAATTTCCTTATATGTTCACCTTTTTCTAGTTGGAGTGATGGCGAAAAGAAACACGAGAAAACTTCAACGATCTGCCGCTGTTTTTGCCAAAAATGTCCAATCAGAGTGACCGACTGACGACTACACAAAAAATACCAACACCTTTGATTTCGAAATAAATCCACAGCTGAAAAAAATACTAAACAGGCAAATGTTTTCCGTCTAATTAGGAAAATAAAAACAAAGAAAAATACAACGATTACTTTATTTATATAACTATTCAGCAAAAATCTCTTTTTTAAGGGTACTTATTAAAAAAAATCTTTGTCGCAACAGCATTTGTTACTCAGCAAGACAGAGTTGCCAGGTTATCATATACTGTTGAAATATGCAGGGTATTCACGAAAATATCAAAGTTTTTGCCATGATCTAGTTTTTATACATTTAATAAAACAGAAGATTCGAAATATAAGTGAAACTTGAAATTCTTCTTCTCCTTGGCGACTCTTAATATATTACAAAAATGTTTAAGTAAATATAAACGATATGCTTTAGCAGCACTAAACACCCGGAGTTCATTGCATGGTCAATAATAATAAATTCCAAATAAAACTGGATTTATTTTACTTAAGCAACAGTTTGTGTTATACAGAATAATATTATAACTTTTAATATTTTGCGCGCATTTTTCAAAAAGTTCCGAGTCCCAGACACTATTTTGTGGATTTTTTGCCTCTGCTGTCTGGTCACACAAACGAAAAGTACAACACAACAACAAATGTGTGGAAATAGAAACGAAACAATGCAGAAACAAACTACTGCTGCTGCATTATTATACAAGTGAAGAGAATAGAAGAGTGCCATTTTGGCAAGTCGCTGCCTGGTTTTTTTGCCCGTTTCTCTGTGTCTGTGTGTGTGTGGTCGTGCGCTAGCTGGTGTTCGTTCTAATGTTTGAAACAAGACAACAAACAAACAAACAACCCACACAGAACGTAAGTGTTTGCAACATTTACCCAAGTTCGCCGTTTGTCAGTTAATCGCCCCCCTCTGTCGCACCAGCAGTCCAACGCAGTTGCAAAAACATCAGAAAACTGTTTATATGTATAGATAGCTGTTTTTCTTCTCTTCTTGTTTTCTATTTTGTTTTGCCTGCCTATATGTGGCTGTGTGTGTGTGTTTTTGTGTCTATGTACGTGCTTGTGTTTTCTTCTTTTTCAGCTGTTAAATAAATTGCGCCATTTGTTAGTAAAACTCCGAAAAAAGACACGGAGAGAGAGCTTGTTTTAAAGTTCATTCCTCTGATTTTCGATCTGGCTGTGTTTTCATCTCTTCCCTTCTACCACACACACAGCTGACTTTGTTGTTGAAAAATTTGACGGGTCGGAAGGGGTCTGCAGGATTTTCGCAGTTTTTGTTTGTTTCTGCGCATGTGTGTGTATGTGTGTGAGCTGCCGCAGCTGTTGTGTATTTTTGTTTACCTCTCGCCCTCTCTCTCGCTCTCTCTTTTCGCCTGTCTCTGCCAGCGTCGCAGTGACCAGCAGCGACGTCGCAACGCAATAAATTTCATGTTATTTTCTGATAAGAAAAGCGACCACAATCAAATGCGGTTTCTTTATATATAAATCAACATATATGTACATACTTATATATATCCGCCCGATCCAAAGCTTAGTTCAGCGATCTCTCTCTCTCTGTCTATCGCATCAGCTGTTGGATTTGTTTTGTTTTGTTTTCCCCTTTCTTCTTTCTCTCCCTCCATTAATCAGCATTTTATCTCTCTCACCCCCCAGAAAAGAGAGTGGTAGAGGGGGAACAACAGTAAGGGATAAGAACAACGGAGAGAAGTTATTTAAGAGCGACGCCATTGACGCTGTTGACCCCAAGCAGCGAGCGAAATGGCAGCAGCTAAAGCAAATGGCAGCCAAAACCAACAACAAAAACAACTGTGGGACGTGGTGAAAGGAGAGAGGTGCAGGGGGGCGTCACTGTTCGGTCGTTGCTACCATCGCGTTTCTCTTCTTCTTCGACCTCATCTTTTGTTGCTGCTTCTTCATTTGCTTCTACCATTGCCTTTGCTTTGTTTGTTTTTTCGCGTTTGAAGTGCTACTTAAAGTAAACTAGAACAAGGTATACCCTGTATCCCCAATTTGCCTTTTGTTGTTTTTTTTTTTTTAATGTTTTTTTGTTTTTGTTTTAAGAATTTCTAAATATTTAAAATTACCTTTAGACTGTTGACTGTGTTGAAGGTGCAGCAAATCTACCCTTTCGAATACCTTGCATTTTGACCAAATAAGAACAAAAACAGAAAAGGAAAATCAGAGAGAACGACGCAAAAGTTCTTCGCCGTAGACGAAGAATAAACAGTAAACAATAAACAATAATCAGCCGCAAATGAAGTTCAGAGATTGCGGCCTGCCCTCAAGAAATTATGGCAATTAATGCGTATTTGTCAAGCAACAGAAACCACGGCACAAACAGCTGATATTGCAGATAGGCTTTGTTTTTTTTTTCTTTTTTTAATTTCGATCTGTTGCAAGCGCAGTACCGTTAAAGTTGTTGCTTTCAACACGCGACGCCCGTCACTTGGCTGCCTCTGCCGCCACAGTCGGCGTCGCTGTCGACGCTGACATACAATCGCGATACATGAGCAGACTTACCGTTACACGGCTGTCGCTTGTTGCTGTTTTTGTTTTTACCACCGCAGTGGGGGTTAGAAAAATAGGTAACACTGATTCGATATTCGTGGATATTCAGATTGTCTATTTTTGAAACAGACCCGTTAAAGATTTCATCAATTTTTCAGTCCTAATTATGTATTTCCATATTGTTGCTTTAATACATACATAATTCCTTGGGTAGACTTTTTCAAATAGTGAATTATAAGAGATTATGACACGTTTTTATTCTGTTTCAAAAGTTTTTTTTTGTTACATTGCCTAGTTGGTAAAATAAATGAACAACTGAAAATGTATTTTTGTTAATTATGAAAATGTATTTTTTATTTGAACAAAATGTGATTATCCCCACTTTTTTGCCCAGCACCGTACCCACGCACATTAAGTTGTAAAAAAAAGAGGTAAGAAAATGGCAAAAGCCACTTTGTTGCCTGCCCACATTTAAAGCCTTTGGTAGGCGACAGAGTGACAGGGTGGGAGGGTGCGGGTAGAGAAGAGGGACGGGACAGAGTGCAATAACAAGAATATGGTTAATATTTCTAACGGCAATTGCATTTTGCTTTCCTGCACACTTACCTTTTGCAGCGCACTATTGCTGCTTTTTCATACATACATACAGCTTTTTATTCTTTGCAGCGGCAGCGGCGGCGTCTTGATTGCAACTGTAAATTGCACGTAATTTGTTTGTTCATTGAGCACGCATTATGCGTTGCTCCAATTGTGGTTTTTGCAAGCTTTTAATACGCGTTACTCGCTGTATGCAAAGTTATGTACATATGTACATATGTAAATTTTTCAAACGCAAAGAATAGATTTTAGTTAATACCGGCAAGGTTTCACGTACAATCGCCAAAATGTAGGGTATTTGGATGGTCGTGGCAAATCGTGTTCTATTTGTTAGTCTTCTTATTCTTGCCATTTCATATTTGTCCTTTATCGCCGACGTCGCTGCCACCTGCTGCGTCGACATCGCAGTCGACGCCGACGTTGCTGTCTCAGCCAGCTGCTGGCCTGCGATTTTTTTTACCAAAGCAGCGTCATTCGCTTTTCGCAGTTCGCTCTGCGCGCTTTGCTTTTTCGTTTCGTCGTGCCAAGAAGAAGAACCCAAAACAGAGAGAGCGAACGAAAAAAAGTAAACAAAATGAACGGAGGTGTAAAAAATTAATAGAAATCAATTTGCAGAATAATTGCAAAGAAGCGCCAAAGAAATCGCCAAGTGAGTGACAAAGAACTTTTGGGGGATTTATTTCTTCTTTTCCTTCTCTCTTTACTTTATCTTATGTTTTTTATTGTGTTTTTTTTTTTGTGGTTCAGTGAACTCGTTGGTGTGTGTTTGTTATTCCTCCTGTTGCTGGTGCTACTGCGACGATATAGTTTAATTAATTAAGTTTGTCAGACAGATTTCCTAATTGAAATGCTAATTAACCGTTAGAGGAGGCGGCGAACGCGAATTTCTTTGTTGTCTGGGTCCAAGTGCATTTCCCTTTTATGCACTCTGACGTTCTCTGCTCCTCTGCTCGCACTCTCTTTCTCTCTCTCTGCTCTTTGTTCTGCCCGCTCCTTTGGTTTCTTTGTTCAAATCGCCGGTGCAGGCAGCGATGGCGACTGCGACGTCGGCGTCAGCAGCCAATTTGCATTTTGGAGATTGAACAGAAGGCGCCGATGAAGGAGCGTGTAGGAGGAAGACTGTGGAGAAACAAAGGGGGAAACAAGAGTGAAACGAGGCTTTAATTATAAGGTGGATTGCATTATGCCTTTTAATCCAAATTCGAAAAACTGAAAAATTCACGTCCGTTCTTTCTACTTGTTGAAAACAAAGAGAAGGCAGGACAACAGAGCACAGCAGAGGGCACAGTTGTGTGTCTTTACATATGAGCAAGAACAGCTGCGGTCAAAATTATAGTATTAATAAAATACATCTGTACATATTTACATATATACGTATCCCTATTTTCTAGTGTCTAGTCCATTACTAATTAAAAAAAAAAAAACATTTTAAAACCATAACATTTTATGACGCTCATATTTTTATTGACATATTTGTTTAAATAACAAAAAATCATTGTAAATATTTCCAAGCAAAAGCATTAGCTGAAATACCCTCACAGAATCAAATTTTATTATATTGATAAAATTTTTAAATACTATATGTTTATAACAACGTGGAAATAGAATTCTTTTGGCATTGGCATGGAGGAAAATTAACCTTGATTTTGATACAATTTGATGATACGTTTATGCCTTTTATTGATTCCATGAAAGTCTGTCCAATTTGCAACACTCTACCGTATCGTCCACTCATATCGGGACTTCCACTTCACTAAGGCACGAGAGGAATACAGGGGAATAGGTTTAATCGGTCATTGTCTGTGGTGGCGACTTCCTCATACCAAGCCTACTATCCGCTTATCAATGGGTAAACATCATGGGGCGGTCACTGAATAACAATTAGCGGCTTTGCTAGGAGTTGCTGGCAGGAACAAAGGGGAGCAATCATCGTATCGGCGCCCAGTTGGAATGAATAAAAGATGCCAATTGGCATTATTCATGCGCATCCACTCATGGTAGCCACAGATTTGTCCCATTTAATGGTGCCCTACCTGGGCTTATTTCTAAAGATTTAGAGCTCTACTCACTTGATTGGGGCGATGATTCGTTGTTTACTGCCAAGCATGGCTATGCCCATTAATCATTTAGCATCTAAACGCGCTAATGGAATAGATGGCTCTTTTCTCAGAGATCTCAATCTCTGACAAATGCAGCAGACAAAGTTTGCCAAAAACATGTGCAACCTGAAATGTGTATTTTTGCACACTCTTGATATCTAGTATTTAGGTTAAGGGCATATTGTATTTCACAAGCTTTTTAGATATGTACATGTGCATTTACATATGTATGAAAGCTAGAGCAAAGTATGTAATTAGGTATGTGGGTTTGGTTCAAACAACTGCATTCTTAACAATTTGACCAAGCCCCTTTGAGCTTCTACGGGGGTATTTTTTCATATAAATCACAGTTTTTATAGCTTCTTACTGAGATTACACTGAGGGTTATCACTTAATTAATTTTAAATACTGTATCAATAGTTTGATATATAAATACATATAATTTAAAGGAATTTGGGGATCGAAAATGATTAGTGGAGCACTTTCTGAGAATATCGTTTTGATCAGCTTAACTGGACTATATTTTGCCGGCTTTGTTTGGTTTCGGGGCGGCAATTATCCATGGGTTGGGTGGTGATGTGAGGTGGTGTGGTGTGCCAGCGTGCTGCTTGGTGTTGGTGCGGGGGTTGCTCACTGGAATTACCAACGCCCAAAGGCAAAGAGATTGCAAATGGAAATCAATAATGGAAATGCCCTGGCCATATCTATAGCCACGGCTTTGCCCATTTCCCACCATCAACCATAGCTGTCCCCCTCCCATCACACTTTCCCTCTGGCAGCGGCTCTGACCCTGCTTTTCTGGCTGTTTCTCCTTGGCTCGAGTTCTGTTTTGCATAACAGACACAACGGCAAAGGCAACAAACACATGCATTATTAATTCGCCTTTTGTTTCCTTCGGCTTTTACTTGCAGTTTTCTTTGGCAGCCGGAAATCTGATATAGCCGGGGCTTGTGATCGGAATCGAAAGCAGAATCGGGAATCGGGAATCGGGATTGGAATCGCAGCAGCGGCATTACAGAGGTTACACTGGCATAGCGAACGGATTTGTAACAATAATCGTTCAATGACAGCAACCGCGGTCACCGGCCCCCTTGCGGTGGAGCGAGCACAGAGCAGTTAACAACGCCCGCTGGATTGAAAGATATAGCACAGACAAACGGAAACAGCAAGATATAGTGTTGTGGTCCTGGTCAAGGTAAGGCAATATTTCTTAATTAAAGCCAGTGTCTAACTCTAGTAGTTGCTTTTAAGTATTTACACCAATTATCTATGGAGAAAGGTTTTAAAAAAAAGAGAATTCAGAGATTATTTTTTATTCAACAAAGACTGCATTAAAAATTGGGTTTAATTTAAAGTTGTTTTCTGTCAAATAGGTGTCGAATTTAAACTCGTAGAATACCTTTTAAATAATATTTTGTTAAAGACCTAAATCAAGTTAGACACTCGGCCTTTGTTAAGTGAATAAAGACTAAAGTGCGTGTTCTTTACTTTCAGAAAAAGGGACACCTTGAAGGACAGACGACCCCAAAGAGATTGTGCAGTCTATAGACTTCTTAAATAGAGGCTCAGAGCTCCTACCACGATACACGCCACAATGGTGAAGACATTTCAAGCCTATCTACCGTCCACGAACCGGACATACTCATGTGTTCACTGCCGTGCCCACCTCGCCTCCCACGACGAGCTCATTTCGAAATCGTTCCAGGGCAGCCAGGGGCCGGCATATCTGTTCAACTCGGTGGTGAACGTGGCCTGCGGCCAGACGGAGGAGCGGGTTCTGCTCACTGGCCTCCATGCAGTGGCCGATATATACTGTGAGTGCTGCAAGACGCCGCTGGGCTGGAAGTATGAGCACGCCTACGAGTCGAGTCAAAAGTACAAGGAGGGCAAGTTTATCATTGAGCTGGCGCACATGATCAAGGAGAACGGCTGGGACTGAAGGACCAACGCGATGGCATGGGATCAGCATTCAGCATTCATCAGCAGCAGCGGCAGCAGCAGTGGGAAAAGCAGCGAATTCACACACAACAAGACACACACATGGCATGGCATAAGACATAAGAGTGTTGTTACCCAAAATGGCTAAAGTCTGGCGACGAAGCGAAGAGTGGATCGGAATACGGACACGGACACGCAAGCAGGAACAGAAAGAGCAAAGGGATCGAGTTTTAGGGTACACAACAATATAGTATATATGCTATTATATAGTGCAAAACTCGTATCGTATCGCAAAGAACAAAAACCCAATCAGACATTCAAAAAATAATACATACGATCCACAAACACAATCACACACACACACACACACACACACACACACACAAAACACAGCCGGATTGGGCTTTGAAAAAGGATCTCTGCGCTGGACGCTCGATAGGATTTCCACACTTTCATTTCAATTGCAGTCTCAATCTCAATTCCATAACAGACTTTGTTTTCCTTTACCTATTTTACGTTGTTGCAAGTTAGTTCAATTATGTGTACTCTCTGTGCAGTTTACCTTAATTCGATGATTTCGATTAAAAAACAAACACGAACACCACAAACAAAAACAAAAAACAAAACTTGCACTGCCAAATAAACAAGAGAAATGTTTAGCAACAAAAATATTAATTATTAATAACAAAAGCAGCAACAAACAGCAGCAGGAAAACCATTTGAAACACACACACACACAAAAGGCATGCGAAATCAAAAAATCAGGAAAATCAGAAAACAAAATACAATACACATTTACTCATTTTCAACGTAGTAGTTATTTAATAAAATAATTAAAATTAATTATTTAATTCAATTTAGCTTGAAACAAACAAGGAAACACACACAAAACCCAAAAGCGAGATAAACTTAAAAAATACAATTTTTGTCGAATGTGTAAAGCGAAAGGGAGGCGGAGGAGTGGGACCCAGTGGAACCCGGAAATATACTCCTGTCAGGGGGGATTGGGAAATGAAAGAAATTATATAAAATACAAGCATATTATATGCCCAAATTTAAGTGGAAACAAAATATAAATATAGATATGTAAATGTGCATAGATACATACATATACGTATGTATATTTTATGTATGTAAGAGGAATGCGTATTTATGTCGCAAATATCGTACATTAATCGAATCGAAGAAGCGAGAGCAGGCGGAAATGCAAAGAAACGGAAATGAAAAGAGCGCGACGTCATATTTTTAAAGCAAAGCGGATTATGAAAATATGTATATGCAAATAATAACTGCCAAGAACTATTCAAG
>JAEIIL010016555.1:0-13008 GCA_018905715.1 Drosophila lini
TTTATTCTTGACCGTCCAAGATTTTTGATAGGTTTGCTATTTTTTTATTCTTATAATTCAAAGCCATATTTTAAAAGAATTTTATAGGAAATCCCCTATAAACAGTAATAAAAATAAACAAGGACCTTCCTAAAGCCAGGACACCCCATCTTCTGGAGAGTATTAAAATGGTTTTTCAGATGGTGCCACTGGGTCGCGAGTTGCGACTTCTCTTCTTCGTCTCTCTTCTCTTTTGCTTCAAGAACACGCGTCATCACTTGCTCGCAGCCTCCAAACTGCAGGAACAACAACAACAGCAGCTGCGACACCTACGACTAGGAGGCGTCTTACACACACACACACTGCCACACACACGGGCAGGCCCCATTCATTCATGCCTTCTTTTCGACCTTCGTTCGGCTTCGTTTTGGCGCTCTCCCCAAGCCAACAACATTCTCGTGCTCACCCTCTCTCCCACACACAACTCTTCCCCCGGCGCTGCTTATGAGAGCGCGAGAGAGCCCCCTATTTTACCGTTGGCGGGGAACAACAAAAAAGCTCGAGCGCCGCTCGCTCTTACTGCCAGCCCGGAATCGGTGTGCGCTATATAAGCGTTGCGCATTCGAATCTCGTACTTCAGTGCCACAATAGTGGATATCACATTTAGTAGTTTGTTCAAAAGGTAAAAACTGAGAAATTTGCAGAGAAATAAACGAAATTCACCGCAAAATGTTCGAAATAAAACTGAAGTAAAAAAAAAAACACTCACATTTAACGAAGCTAAAAAAGTGCGGAATTCCAGTTTGGTTATTTATAGTTTTTAGTTTTTGTTATTTTCTACAAGCAGTTCCGGTCGTAACCTTATCGCGTTTCTCAAGAAATTCGTACACAAAAAAATATATATAAAAAGAAACTAAATTTTATAATTAATAAAAAAGAAAAATAATTATAAACAGTCTGTCTGGTAAAAATCATTTAAGGTCTTTTGCAAATTTATGCGCATTTTTTGTCCGTCAACTACGTCAAATGAAACAACAACTATCTATAAATTTTTAATGAACCAACCCGTCGCCGGAGACTTGAAACTATTTTACGTAATGTGCGAAAAAAAAAATGTTGTAAAAGCAGCAACAAAAACAGCAAAGACTTTTTGCCAAGGGTAAAACTGCAATTTTCGGCAAGGAAATCAAATATAAGAAATGTCGAGAAAAACTTTTTTGGTAGAGATACTCTCTCTCGAGACCGTGAAAATTCTTAAATTTAGACAAGATTTGCATGTTTTTATATCTCTCTTGTAGAATTCATAGCGTGTGTGTTGGTGTATCTGTGTTGTGGCGCGCGCAAAAAAAAAGTGAAAACAAATGCGAAATTCTTAAGGTTGTACAAAGATTATATTAATATCTAGAGAAGATACAAAGATCCAAAATAATCCAAAGATCACCAAGTGTGGGGGCGTCTTTTTTCGCTAATTGAAGCAAATTCACTTATAATTCGGCACAATAAGAGCGCGACAATGAGCGTATCGTCTGGCGGCGGCCTTTTGTTAATTTTACGTTTTTATACTTAATTTATTTAAAAATAAATATAAATGCGAGTGACGAATACGAAAATCGCAACGTTGCACTGTAGAGCAGCGGTGTTTCGCACCTGTGTTTGTGTTGCGGGAGAGCGGCACGTGAGTCGGATTGCTAAGAGCGGGTGCAAAGAGAGCGGGCAGACAGGTGCTTAAGAGCTCTGTGGCCCAAGCTAGGCTTAAGAGCATTGTCGGCTGGCCTAAGAAACGTGCTGCCTTTCGATCGCCAAGTATTCTTCTCTCTTTGCCTCGCAGGCCCCCAAAAATATGTGTCATTACATGTAACGCCCGCCGCCGCCCACACTCAGACGTGCTTGGGGTGTGCTGCTCAAGGTCAATGGCAATTTTTAGTGCCGTTCCCCCTTAAGAATTTTTGTGCATTTTGTAATTGCGTTTTAGGTTCTGAGAGGAAAAAGCGCAACACGTTCATCAGTTAAGCAATTAATGAACTCTAAAAGCGAAGCACCGCGAAAAAATTGAGCTAAATATGATTATTTATTGCTATATCTATAGTTTTATATATCGCTGATTTTTTGTTGATAAGTATTTAGAGATATGAAAAACTCAGGGGAAACGTACAGATGGCTATTAATATTGTACTATTTTATTTTATTGCTTAAGTATTTGAAATATTTCTTTATATTATTTTTCTATTGGAAAAACCTTACAAAACAATAAAGGTTTTATTAAAAAACATATTCTTATACATGGAATTCCCTTTGCTTAGTTTAAATTCAAACCTAAAACCATATTTCTTCCAGTACCTGCACTTGAACTTATTAGGTGTGAGGGTCCACGCCCCCCTTTAACCATTAGTTGGGCGCCAAAAAGCGTTATGTCACACACGCCTGCCTGATATTTGCTAGGAATTCCAAATAAAGCATAGAAACGCACCGACACCCACTTTTCCCCAGTAATAGCAGCGAATATTTTTAGGGAAAAATAAATATGGGTGGGTGGAAAAGCGACGAAAAATTGGACAAAAAAAATCAGCATAGACAAGTCGTCGACGTCATGGCGCCCACACACTTTTTCTTTTTTCCTCATGGCATCACATGACGCAAAGTCAAAAAGAAAGACAAAAATCAAACAAATGAAAATATTTCGATATTTCCTTTTTATTTTCAGCAAGATGCGGTCATTAATCAGCTAATATACATGTCTAAAAGTGTGTGGAAAATTTTCAAAATATCTATTTACGCGTTTTAGATATATGTTTATATATTTTTTAGCCAACTGCCGCATGCCAAAAAATTAAGCGATCATAAATATTGCGGCTACAAAATATTTCTCTGCAGAAAAAGTAAATAAAAACAAGTGGGAAAATATATAGGAAATTATTAGAAAAAAGTTGGTCACATGTGGAAATCAAGGACGGTGAAAAAAAGAGGGCGTGTGTTTTGAGGGGGCTCGAGAGTGTTATCTAAAAATCCAACCCATAAATTCTATATACAGACATCAGACGGCAAGCCTGATAAGCAAGTGACTTTTCAAGTGTCCTATAAGTATAATTAAGCAACTATTGCAACTATTTCGTTTTTGCAGACATCAGACCATTCGAAATATAATATTTGCAATGAGTGTGTGACGTGGTGGAAAATTGTTATCAATGCGAAAAAGATTAAATTTCCAGACTAATCAAACTCAATCAAACAAAAGTACCGGCGATAAGTGCACTACAAAACTATAATTAGCTTCTGTGCTTTATTTCATTTTTAACCTTTGAATTTTCGTTTCTTTTTCTTTACAGCAAAGACAAAATAAACAAGAGCGGAAAACACTGAAAAACAAAGTGAAAATATATAGAGAACAAATCAAGAAAATACTTCCCCATAAAGGAAAGGTATAGAAGACCCATTAAAGTAGTTCAAGTTCACCTATAAAGCCATTAAGCTGATAAGATGAGTGGACGCGACAACAGAGGAGCCGGTGGCGGCGGAGGCGGCGGTCATCAACCGCTGAGCAGCGCCATGGGCAAGCTCAAGGAGAAGCTAACCCGAGTTGGTGTAAGTATTTGTTTGTTATGATGCCCACTAAAAACTATATTGGGGTAGTGTCAATGGAACATGAAATTAAGGTAATAAATCTTTAAATACCTCTGAAATATATTATAGTTCACACAAAAATATAAGCTTGTAGTAATTCCAGTAGTTAGACTACACTTAAACACAAACCCTGTACAAGTGTCATAATACGAGGTTAAAGCCAAAAATATTGTGTTTAAAACTACAGATCATAAATCATATAAATGTCTAGGAAAAGGCTATAGCTTTTAGCAGACAGTCAGTGGGTCATAAATTCTATTAAAAAACTATTCAAGCTACATTAGTTTGTTGTGTGAAATTAAATTATATAAATAAATATTAAGAACTTTAAGAACAGGTTACTATATACTTTAAAAATCTTTTTCTTATATATGAAAATCCCCGCTAAACCCAAAAAACCCAATTGATTATAGAATACTCTCAAAAAACAGGATGTTCTTAGTATATTCCAATCAACAAAGATTTCTTTAATCTCTTTGACAAAAACGTGTGAAGATCAGGCAATTAAATGTGCCATAATTGTTGTAGTAATTTAAAAAGTGAAAACATGAAACCAAAGCCGAAAAACAAGATGATAATAAGGAGAAGGAGGAGCAGAGGCAGCATCATCATGAACTGCTCACATGACCGATAAGGTCATCACCATCAGTCCCTAGCGATTGCGATCCGTTCAAGAACAAGAACACAGAGTAATCGCAATGTTTTTGGGATCGGTTCTAGGCGGTTTCTTAAAGATTATAAAGATGGGCTAGTTTATATGTACAAGCCACACTTATGCTTCACTTTAATTAATTCGCGACTTTCGATCGCTTCGAATCGTTTCACAGGACGAGCTGGGCTATCATCGTGTGGAGAGCAATCTGTCCACCTCGAATACGGCCACCAGCTTGGACACAATACTCCCCGAGGATCCGTTCCTGTTCCCCCAGGTCTCGCCCCAGCGCCATCCACAGACAGTGAGGACACAGCAGCAGCATCGTTTGCTTGAGGACGAGCCACCGCTATCGTTCCGTCCCCTACTCGAGGACGACGACATCAACGAACCGCCCACCCAACACCAACAGCAACAGCCACAGAGAACACCGCTGCGTGCCAGTGGCAGCTTGGAGCTAACACCTTTGCCACCGCCACCCACTTCCCTGGAGATACGTGAGCATCGCGATCGCCAGCAGCGTAGTACCCAAGGTGGTGAGGAGTTGCAGCGTAGCAAGCAGAGTCTAAAGGGTTCCCGAGTGTCCTTCGAGCGAAGGGATACCGGAAGTAGCATCAAAAACAACAACAACAGCAATAACACCACCGAGGCCAAGCACGCGGAGAGCAGTGACGAGGATAGCTTCGAGGAGAGACGCTCGGGTTTCCAGCAACAGAAGGCCACCAGTGTCGATCACAAGGGCATCTTGAAGGACCTCAAGCATATATTGGCCAACGACAATCGTCGGCAGTTTCAGGCCAAGAAGCACGTCTCCCTCGACGTCAAGGGCACACGCTTTCTGCAGGATCTGCTCAAGGAGTCATCCTCAGAGGAGGAGTTCCACAAGACACGCCGCGAGTTTCAGGGACGCAAGCATCAGAGTTTGGATCCCAGGGTAACCTTTAAGCTAGACAAGGTTCTGCAAGGCTCTAGCACCGACAGTGACGAGGAGGGCGACGACGCCGAGCACAAACGGTTAATACATCGTCCCAAGGATATCACCAAGCCGGTGATTATCGATCTCAAGGATCTGGAGAGCGAAAGTGACGAGGATTTCCTCAGCTCGCGCCAGCACTTCCAGCAGCAGCGCTCCATTAGCACAGATTCTCGCAAGAGGTGAGTACAGCCCATCTAAGTAGAAACCTTCACTCTCAGGGGTTATCTAGCTTAGACTTTTGCGTCATTCGACTTTAATAGCATTAACATAATGCTAAAGAAGTGGTATATATATAGTGGCTAGACTTGACTTGACAACAGAAATTAGAAATTTAATTGAAAGCTTTAAGGAAAGTAAAAGTTTCAAAGTAAAAAAGTGTAGTAGGGTTTTCCTACATATCATATAATTTCTTAAAGATAAAGCCAAGCTATCTATCGTTCATCGGGAATATATATATTTCTCAGAACTGATAAGTTTTATGGCAGGCCAAGTACTACAAATATTTCCTAGAAACTTTTATTAAAAATACATATCAGTAATCTTTAATAAACAAGCTTTTCACTTGCTCATCCGTTCAAATCAGTTTTGTTTATAGCTTTAAAAGCTATAGATCAAGTTTTTATATTTCTGTGATTTTTATAAAAAATAAATATGCCATTTAAAAGGCAAAATTAGTAAGTTTGGTAAATTGGTCTTAAAACTTGTAAAATTCTACTGAAAACATTATTAATCACCTACAATTACGAACAAAAACTAAGCTAATCCAGAAATAAAGTCCCAGTCACCAGACTTGGATCTTAATAGACTCATTTGTAGCCTATTATTCTTCACAATTTCTCACAAGCTTTTTGCGCACTTTTCGCTTTTGATCAATTTAAAAGAAGAAAGAAAAGCAGACAAGTGTGGCACAAATTGGAATCCCCGTCCCATGACTATTTCGAGCGATCATCATCTATATAGTGATAGTATCTCCGGTTAAGTCAAGCTAAGCCCGACGCCTACGCAATATGAGTTAGACTGGACAATAGATGAGTGTTAGCAACCTTACTTCAATATAATAATAATAATATAATCCAACATTGACACCTTTTTCTTCTTCTCAGCCGGCGACTGTACGAGATGGACGAGATGGGCAACAAGAGGGAGGGGAATATCCGACACGCGGTGCCCTTCGTGCGCCAGATAACCGAGGATGGCAAGCCCAAGCTGGAGGTCTATCGTCCCACCACGAATCCCATCTACATATGGACACAGGTGGGTCATACATTCAAATATATATATTTCAAGGGAGGAGCACTCGTATTGTCCCCTCGTTAGGCCCAGCCAGTTGGCGCCTCTGCGTAGTAGTGACTGACCCGGTGTATTATTATGAATGGCATTAATGCGACCATAAAGCCAGAGGCAGGCAACACTCGTTGAGCAATTTATAAAGCCAACAGATTGTGTGTTGGACCTACGCATTTGAGCTATTTTCGCACGCGTTTGAGTCCGCTTTTGCCTTAATTGAAATTAAAGCATTTATTTATTGGGCTGAACTAAAAATACAATATGTGATGATGGATCGGAATGGGGAATCTCTATCGATAGAGCTTCACGCAGGACCCTGCTGCGTTTTCCTGAAATGCCTGGAACAGTTGCATTTTTGCCTTTGAACTGGCCAAGACAGCCTCAAACCGCTTTACTCCCAGAGAATTTGCTCTTTGTTCTTGACTGATAAGGCTGTTGGGAACAGTATCTTCTGTAGAATCCGCAGCCAAGTCTCAATCCCCTGAATACTATTTAAGCGATAGCGATCGATCGGCGATCAGTACGTGCCTAAAACTGTTCTCAAAACAACAAACACAAAAAAAAAATCAATTTGAAAATAGCTAACGAAAATGCAACTGCTGCTGCACTCGGTCATAATGACAAGTTTCAGTTGAGTTTGGACGAGCGACAAGTGAACGCTGAAAAGCAAATCTCCTCCGGTGCCAAGGAGCAAAGTGAAAGGCATTAGCAACCTCGCAACCAAAAACGGTCACCAATCGGAGTTAGATCACAAATAAACGCGACACCATGAAGATCCTAATGCGAGCGGACACTCATGTGTCCTTCTCGGTGCCCGTGGAGGAGCCCAAGGCGATTTGTACCTTATCTCAGGTCGGCCTTTAGCTAGAAACCTCTCCAATTTCCGCATAAGAAATCCTAGTTTTTAAACTCTTTACTAATTGGGATCTTATTTTCTTTATCCCGTTACAGGTCCTGGCTGCATTGAGCGTTTCTTTGGGCTCCCTGGTGGTTGGCTTTGTCAGCGCCTATACTTCTCCTGCTTTGGTTTCCATGACCAATCCAAATATAACCGACTTTACGGTCACCCCACAAGCTGTAAGTATAAATGCCAAATGCAAAATGCAAAAATAGTTCATAAAAATATATAAAGAATGGAAAAATATTTAAAGTAAAATAGTCAGAGAAGGGGAAAGTAAAGTAAACTAGCAAGAGCTCTTTGTTCACATTTCCCCAAATAATTTCTTATCTTTGAAGTAAATATAAATATTTTCGTGGAATTTAGAGGTCTTTGTTTCTAGTTTCTCTTGGAGAACTACCATCTAGAGTTGAGAAAATATGTATTTAAATAATCTAGAAATAATAGTAACTGCAAAAAACTGCTTTTTCAAATAAACACTAGTAGAAAATTCTTTTAAAAAATATTAAGTTTTTCCAGTTTCCTTAACATTTTTCTTACTCCCCCAAATCATAGTTATTATTATAATTTATTAATAATTCCTTTCTTTCCCTATTTTTACAGGCTTCCTGGGTTGGTGGCATAATGCCCCTGGCTGGCTTGGCCGGTGGCATTGCCGGCGGCCCCTTCATCGAATATCTGGGCAGACGCAACACCATCCTGGCCACCGCCGTGCCCTTCATTGTATCTTGGCTACTGATTGCCTGTGCGGTGAACATTGCCATGGTCTTGGCGGGTCGTTTCCTGGCTGGATTCTGTGTGGGCATTGCCTCGCTCTCGCTGCCCGTGTATCTGGGTGAAACTGTGCAGCCGGAAGTGCGTGGCACATTGGGACTTTTGCCCACGGCTTTTGGTAACATTGGCATCCTGTTGTGCTTCGTGGCTGGAACTTACATAGACTGGTCCATGCTGGCCTTTCTGGGAGCTTCGCTGCCAGTGCCGTTCCTGGTTCTGATGTTCCTCATTCCGGAGACGCCGCGTTGGTTTGTGAGTCGCGGCCGGGAGGAGCGGGCCAGGAAGGCTTTGGTTTGGCTGCGCGGCAAGGAGGCGGATGTGGAGCCAGAGCTGAAGGGTTTGATGCGCTCTCAGGCAGATGCCGATCGCCAGGCCACGCAGAACACCATGCTGGAGCTGTTGAAGAGGAACAACCTGAAGCCGCTGTCCATTTCCTTGGGATTGATGTTCTTCCAGCAGATGAGCGGCATCAATGCGGTGATCTTTTACACGGTGCAGATTTTCAAGGATGCAGGCTCCACCATTGATGGCAATGTGTGCACAATTATTGTGGGAATCGTCAACTTTATGGCCACGTTTATAGCCACGCTGCTGATTGATCGAGCGGGCAGGAAGGTGGGTTTATAAGATACTTTAAATTTGAATCTCTAGCTAACTTTTGTTTCTTTATCTTGCAGATCCTTTTGTATGTCTCCAACATAGCCATGATCTTGACCCTGTTCGTCTTGGGCGGCTTCTTTTACTGCAAGGCCAATGGCACTGATGTGAGCCACTTGGGCTGGCTCCCCCTGAGCTGCTTTGTCATCTATATCTTAGGATTCTCCCTGGGTTTTGGCCCGATACCTTGGCTCATGATGGGCGAGATTTTGCCAGCCAAGATCCGTGGTTCGGCAGCCTCGGTGGCCACGGCCTTTAACTGGTCCTGCACCTTTGTGGTGACCAAGACCTTCCAGGACATGATTGGTAAGTAAATCAGATTTCTATAATATTTACATAGATTTTTATATTATTTTTACATTTTTTATTATCAGATTTCATGGGCGCCCATGGTGCCTTCTGGCTTTTTGGGGCCATCTGCTTTGTCGGCCTGTTCTTTGTGATAATCTATGTGCCCGAGACGCAGGGCAAGACCCTGGAGGATATTGAAAGGAAAATGATGGGCCGTGTGCGCCGCATGTCCTCGGTGGCCAACATCAAGCCATTGTCCTTCAACATGTAAACAGCATGTCCAAACAAGGATTTGAAATAGCGATCAAATACCAAATACTAGACTTTAGTGCCTTTTAGTGCTTAAGAGAGAGGAGGAGGATGTGGATACCTCTGATATTGTTAGTCCTAGCGGAAAAAAACAGAAGAATTTCCTTTCTACACGCATAACTTGTTATATATTATTATTATTATTTAATAATCATTAAGTGCATAGTTTTATTATGTAAATTATGATTTTTAGCACTAATTAATTGTTGCGTGAATTTATTGGTGTTTAAAAGAAAAAAGTAAGAAAAACACACGAAAAATGACATGAAACCTAGTTGTAGTTGATCCAAAAATCTCTCCCCTGATATGAATTACACACCAATTTGGCTATATGTATCGAATATATCTATATCTATATATATACTGTACTATATACCTAAGCAAGTAAGTGTATCTATATGTAGACTAAACAAAAAACGAAGAAATACTATTTAAAAATACAAAACCAAACCAAATTGCAAATAGTTACTACTTTTTCTTTTCGGCTTTGCATATGGCGACCTTCTCGGTCGTTATTTTTACAGTTGCGAATGTCAGCTGCGAGATACGTGAGTTTCATTCCGATTCTGTCGGGGACATTTTCCACTCGAAATATATTTTTATATATAGTATATAGATGGCCATTCCAGAGGCACATGAAAATGCAAAAATAGAAACGCATTTGCACTGTCGGCTGCGATTCAAACGATAAGAGATCGATGCCGAGAAGGCAGGGGCCATTACATGGTCCTCGCCTCATCTGTTCTCGGTTGGGTTTCAGGTTCGATTTCTTATCTCTCTCTCTCTGCCGTCATTATGTGAGTTCAAAATGGAATAAACAGTTACGAAAAATGAATGCATCCGTGCATTCGATTATGTGACACTATTTACTTGGTTACTTTACACAGTAAGTCAGGGATTACACTCATTGATAGGTAATACTATCTCGAGTGACATCTCTGGTGACGTTCTACCAACTGGTTTTTTGTTACCATCTGGTTTTGACAGTATTGGATTGGGAAATGGGGTTTATAAATAGATTTAATGAGTTCTATTTAATAGAAACAAAGTAGAAAGGTAAGAAAAATATGTTCTGAGAGGGAATTTAATTAATCAGAAATTATATACATATACCATATGTATTGTACTTGAAAACTTTAAGCTGATTTTATGAATTCTAGAGATTGTGAGGGTAGTTGGGGAGTTGTGTCGTTTTAAAATCGTCATATAACCGTAAGCTATACTAACTATAAAACGACATATTTTTGCGAGCTAAAAAAGTCATATCTCTGCGCGGAGTTCAATTTTCAATAAATGTCAAGCTTCAGTTGAGTTTCAAACTGAACTCAAGCAACAAAAATTCCAAATTTTAGCAATAGCAACCTTGAAATAAAAAACAGACACCTTTCGGAACTAGATCACAGACAACCTACGCATTCATGAAGATCCTTTTGCAAGCTGACACTCATGTGTCCTACGCCGTGCCCGAAGATGCGCCCAAGGCGATTTGGAACTTTCCTCAGGTCTGCTTTAAGTTGGAAATCCTTTAAATTATACCCAAAACTCTAGATTTTCTATTTTTTCCACTAATATTTTATATATCCTTTATATATTCCCTTTAGCTCTTGGCTACATTGAGCGTTTCTATGGGCTCTTTAGTGGTTGGCTTTACCGCTTCCTATACTTCTCCTGCTTTGGTTTCCATGACCAATCCAAAGATCACTGACTTTACAGTTACCCCACAAGATGTAAGTGCAAATAAAATTGAAAGATGTATCATGAAAATGTCTTAATATTTTTTCAGGCTTCCTGGGTTGGTGGCATCATGCCCCTGGCTGGCTTGGCCGGTGGCATTGTCGGTGGACCCCTCATCATGTATGTGGGCAGACGCAACACCATCCTGGGCACCGCAGTGCCCTTCATCATCGCCTGGCTACTGATCGCCACTGCGGTGAACATAGCCATGGTTCTGGTGGGTCGTTTCTTGGCCGGATTCTGTGTGGGCATTCTCTCGCTCGCGTTTCCTGTATACCTCGGTGAGGCCTTACAGCCGGAGGTGCGTGGCACTCTGGGACTTTTTCCAACTGCTTTTGGTAACATGGGCATCCTGTTGTGCTACGTGGTGGGCACTTATTTAAACTGGTCACCGCTGGCCTATCTGGGAGCTGCGTTGCCAGTGCCTTTCATGATCATGATGATTTTCATACCGGAGACGCCGCGTTGGTACGTGAGTCGCGGCAAGGAGGAGCGGGCCAGGAAGGCTTTAACTTGGCTGCGTGGCAAAAAGGTGGATGTGGAGGAGGAACTGAAGGCTCTGGTGCTCTTTCAGCAGGAGGCCGACAGTCAGGCTGCGAAGAACGGCTTTCTGGAACTGTTTAAGAAGGACAACCTGAAGCCGGTGGCTATATCCTTGGGCTTGATGTTATTCCAGCAGATGAGCGGCATCAATGCGGTGATCTATTACACGGTGCGGATTTTCGAGGATGCAGGATCCACCATTGATAGCAATCTGTCCACAATTATTGTGGGATTGGTGAACTTTATTGCCACGTTAGCGGCCACGGTGCTGGTTGATCGAGTGGGCAGAAAGGTGGGTTAATCTTAATCCAGAACTTATTATTTAATGTGATTGCTTTGATTTCCCTTAGATCCTTTTGTATGTTTCCGACGTAGCCATGGTCTTGACCCTGTTCGTCTTGGGCGGCTTCTTCTACTGCAAGGCCCATGACAAGGATGTGAGCTCCTTGGGGTGGATGCCCTTGGCCTGCTTTGTCATCTATATCATGGGCTTTTCGCTGGGCTTTGGCCCGATACCTTGGTTGATGATGGGCGAGATATTGCCGTCTAAGGTCCGTGGCCAGGCAGCTTCGTTGGTCACGGCCTTTAACTGGTTTTGCACCTTTGTGGTGACCAAGACCTTCCAGGACATGATTGGTGAGTAAAGCAAGGATCTACAATACCTATATCTTAACTTTTATATTCATTTTGATACATTTTTGCTTAGATTTGATGGGCACCCATGGTGCTCTCTGGCTTTTCATGGCCATCTTGGTAGTCGGCCTGCTCTTTGTGATATTCTTTGTGCCGGAGACGCGGGGCAAGACCTTGGAGGATATTGAAAGGAAAATGATGCGCCGCTTGCCCGCGGTGGTCAACATGAAGCCATTAGCCTTCAACATGTAAATTGCAAGGGATACTCAATTTTCTTTTCGGCTTTATTTTTCTCACAGCAGCGAATGTCAGCATCGAGATAAGTGGGTTTCATTCCGAATCTTTCGGAGTTATATATTCGAGTCGAAGTATATTTATATATATTTATATATATAAATATACTGAACATATATATATATATAAGTATATATATATATAATATAGGCTCGATTACTCATCGATCTGCTGTCATTATGTGAGTTCAAAATGTTCTGTGAAATTAGTAATTTTAAAAACATTTTTTAAACTCTAGACATTTTTAGGATATTTAAGACCAAATTTTAAGTTTATAAAATTTTGAGTAAATAAAATATTTTGTAGTACTGAATTTTTGATACTTTTGTCTGCCTTAAATTAAATATAATTAAAAATTGTACG
>JAEIIL010016573.1:0-16288 GCA_018905715.1 Drosophila lini
AGTTAAAAAAAAAAAAAAAAAATCTTCGTAAAGCCTAAATTTGTATACCCTTGCTGTGTGCCATAGGACCAATGTCATAAAATCAAAAATCGAACGTAACTCAGCCGAAAAAGCATCAAATTGAATTCGGAAAGCTTTTCTATGCTAGTTTTTACTAGGTTAACAAAACTGTATACTAAATTAAAAATTTCAGGAAATCTTAATTTTTTCTATTTTTGAAAATTTTAATGATGTAACCCCTTATCAAATTTTGAAAAAATTCACCAAATTTATTTTTTGTTTCAACATGACTAAAAAGTCTCGCCTGTTGATACAAATCAAGGATATATATGATTTATGGGGTCGGAAATGACTCCTTCACTGACAAAAATCATAATTCCCTTCAAAAAGACAGGATATATTTGAATTCTCTGAATGGATATTTATCTATTTTTTATTTCTTAATTTTGGGCAAAAATGAAAGCTTAAAAATATCAAAACCAAGTCAAAAGAGAATCAAAATCAATTCGGAAATCTGTTCTGAGCCATTTTTTTAGGTTAACAAATCTACATTCTAAATTTTAAGATATCAAATTAATTTAAAATTTTACATTTTTGAACGCCTCATAAAATTTTGGATAATTACCTATTATTTTTTTTCTGGTAAACATGGCTAGATCAACTCACATGTTGAGGCTGCTCAATAATATATATATTTTTTAAATGGTCGGAAGTAAATAAAATAAATAAAATTATTATATCCTGTATAACAAGTCCTTGATTTTAAATGTTCGTTACTTGCACTGTTATATTGTTATATTTGAATGGTATATTTTGGTATATCAACCAACGATCCAGCTTAAGGTATTTTCTATCCCCCCAAGCGACGGTCACACTTCAACTCGTGTTATTCAACGGCCAAACAGCTGTGGAAATTTATAAAATTCATTTAAAATACACAATGTTGAGCCTGCGCGGGATGCTGCCACGGGGCAAACAAATTGCCGGGGCCCTCGGGAACGTGACCCGCCAGCTGCCGATTCCCCTGACACAGAACTGCAGATGCATTGCCGGCTCGAGTTGGACGAAAACTTTGCCGCTGCAAAAACAACACCAGCCATCACAGCAACAGCACCTGCAGAGCAGGTGGCTTTCAGGCAAGTCAACGACAACCGATTCCGAGGAGGCACTGCAGCGCATTTACTACGGAACGCTGGCACCGCGCATGAAGATGGTCAAGTTCTTCTCACTGAGCACCAGCTTGGCGGGCATTGCCGCTCAGCCGATACTCCTCGAACAGGGCATGAAAATCGGAGGCACTGGCATGGCCGTGTTCCTCTGCTCCGTGGGCGGATTCTTCACGTTTGTGACCCCGCTGCTGCTGCACTTCATCACCAAGAAGTATGTGACGGAGCTGCACTACAACCCACAGACGGAGGAATACACGGCCACCACGATCTCTTTGCTACTGCAAAAGATCAAGGTGAGTGTGCTGAAACGAAATCTCAGCTGGAGTTTAATGTTAATTCTCTTTATTAGACAAAATTCCGACCCAGCGATGTTACTGTTCCCGAAGTTCCCGGCATGTTCACCTCGTTTTTGGTGGGCAAACGCCCCCTGTTCATAGACCCAGCTCTGTTTGACGATCCCGAGCACTATGTGCGGATCATGGGTTACGACAAGCCAATTGACTTCAAACTGGACCTCAGTCCGGAAGCCGAAAAGACCCCAAAGAGCAAAGAGAAGCAATAAACCTTATCGTTGGTTAATATTATAAAATGTTTTATTGATAACTTTACATTGGTCAAGTAGGAAAACATAAAAAAAAACATACAAATGAGGCTACATACATATCTTTTGAAACAGATTAATCAATCAAAACTTTAACAAATTCAAATTACAGATACTTTAACTTTTAACTTAAATCTAAATTTACTCGGCGACTAGGACATAAGGACTCCATTGCCAAAGATAATCTGGATATCTTCAGTGGTCATGCAGTTGCGATCGCGGCACTTAATGAGCCTGCGGAAGATGCGACGCAAGATTCTTATATAGCCCTGCGCCTGGTCCTTGGGAAGATCCTCAAACAGGTTGGCTTCTGGCACCAAGTAGAACGGCAGGAAGCGCTTTCGAAGGAACATGGCTATGTAGTCCACAGCCTGGCGATATTTTAGAAGATTAAACCCAAGTTAATCTCATTTTATTTCCTCTTACCCGTACAAGTATGCGTCCAGGCGATTGGTTCCAGTTAATACGCTTTTGACTGGTGGCGTTCAGGAAGACACTTTTGATCGCATAACTGAACAACAGGTGCATATTGTTCCCTTCCCGGAGAGCCTTCATCAGCCTTAGAGCATCCTTGAGGTTCTGTTTCTTCTCCAGTCTCATTCGTTCCCAGTGGGGAGCGCACACAATAAATGACAGAGGATCCTCACCGATGGGAGAACGTATCTTGCGCGGCACGGCGTACCAGCTGTGATCCTTGTGCGGGTACTTAGGAAAAGCCCTTGGCCACTCCGAGGCCATAAACTCAAATGCTGGCACAAAGTCAAAAGAAATTTTACGGCCGGGATCCGACAAGCATCTGGCCTTAATGGTATGGGCAACATGGCCACCGGATCGGTTGCTAAGCTCGTAGGATCGTCCTCCACCGCAGCGAATGTGATTCAGCTGAGGGATCACGGCGTTGGTGTTCTCCCGGAACCAGGACTGCACCTTCCGGCGATTAATATAGTAGAAATCACCCAAGCGATCCGTTAGGTGAAGGGGAACATTGTCACCATCGACACGGAGGTGAACGTAGCCGGGATTTCCGGCCACTGGAACTGGTTTCATGCCACATGGCAGAGCCACCTTGGTCAGCATGTCGAATTCATCCGGCAGATTTATCTTCACTTTGTTCAGATTGCTACCCGTCAGGCTAAGGCCCCGGAAAGCCCTGGCGAAGAAGGGATCTCGGCGAGATATCGCTTGGACGAACTCGTTCTCGATTTGCTGAGCATCTTCCTGAAAGGTCAGGCGATCTTCGGGGCTAATGGAGATTTGTTTAAGGACAAACTCAATGCCCTCGCCAAAAGTAAATTCTTGGGAATTCATTTTGTTTAGTTTTAGTTTTAACAATGATCCGATCTAGGACTTCATGTAATTGATTTTGAGCTTGGTTTAAGTTTTTATGGAACAAAAATATTTCTTATGGCAAATTAATTTTGGTAAATTTTTGGTCTTCAAAAATCGAACTTTCAACTGCTAACTTTCCGGGAATTGGCCTATTTTCGGGGAAAACTTTAAAGTTTGGGAGTTTTGCCTTAAAGTGGCCAGACCTCTGGAGGTTTCTAGTATTATTTCGGACGTGAGGTAAGGTTGCGTATTTTCGGTTTGGTCTTATTTATTTACATGGAACATATGGGAACACAGCCATGGGCACGCCGGAATTAAAGATAATATTGGAATTTAGGTAATTAAGGCTTGTCAATAATATATATTACGTTTTTAAAACCAAAACACAGTGCAGGTGCAGAGCTCCTTTTTGGCAACATCAAGCGCCGTGAGCTCGCCCTGGATGGCAACCAGAAATGTGAGTAAAAATAAAAGATGTTACTATTATAATTTATAATTTGTTATTTATAATTTGTTATTAATTATTTAATTTCTAAAGGGACAATTGCCAACCTGCTGAAATGGATGCATGCCAACATCCTGACTGAACGACCGGAACTCTTCCTTCAAGGAGACACTGTGTAAGTGGCCTTAAAATCCGCACATTTATGAACCTGTTGCTCATTTCTGTTCTTTTTAGGCGGCCTGGAATTCTGGTCTTAATAAATGACACAGACTGGGAACTGCTGGTGAGTTAGCTATTGAGAGCACCAACAGATAGAAGCCTAAAGAAATTCTTTATTTCAGGGTGAACTCGACTACGAACTGCAGCCTAGAGACAACGTACTATTCATATCTACCTTGCATGGCGGATAATTAATTTCCTCGAAATTATATATAAGAAAAACTATATTTTTATATGAAAACTAATTAAATTGTAAAATTCTTTAATTGTAAAAAACAAAATGTAATTTTGTACTAAATCAGAATTACGTCCCTTTACCAAAATTGGCAAAGGCCCACACGATGGTTCGGGTCGTAAAGGTTTCATCATCTAGAGATTGTCCGTATTCAATTTTCACCTATTTATAACCACACTAAACAGAATTAGCACTTGGGAATCGTAAGAGGGCTAAAAATAGAAGTCCCCACTGTTTGGTATTTTCCAGTTTGGCGGGCTTTTTTAAATATAACTTACGTTGTGTACATTGAAGCAACATTTATTGAATTTAAGTTTTGGCTTACAACTATTTAAAGATACACTTGTATATCGTAGATTTTCTTTCGTTTACCCTTATTTAAATGTAGGCACTTAGGTTACATATCAACTAACTGTACGTAATGAACTTCGATTCGGATATGCTGGGCACTGGTGGTGCTCTGTGGGTGGTGGTGTGTGGATCGTTCGATTGTGTGGACTGGGGCTTCGACATTGACACGCTGAATTCAACCAATTCAATCGGATTTCGGCACCGATTATGACAAATTAACGGATATATACGCGTAGATGGTAATAAATAATAAATAACAAAAATAATGAAATAAAATTAGCGTTCGATCGTAATGCTTCTATCTGGATCCGAAGATGAAACCGTTCTGCTAAAGCTATAAATGGGGTTTACTAATCCTAGATTCGCTGCTCTCTCTCTCTGCCAGGAGCTCCTTCTATTTGCCGGCGTCTGGACTGGCGGACTCCGCCGCATGCGCGTAGGACCGATAGCGTCGCAGGATCACCGTGGAGGCACTCGACGTGGACGCCGCTGATGCCGTGGCCGACGTGGACGTGGACCAGCTGCTCCGGCTGCTCTCCGCCGCTGACTGCTCCTGGTCCGGGGTGACGAACATGTCGGATACAATGCCGCTCTCTGGATGGAGATACATTTACATATATTGGATGAGAACAGATCGCAACAGCGGCAACAACATTCAACATAGAACAACAACATGCAGCACGCGTCAGGCACGGATTACGGGTGGTTAGGTGTTGGTGGTGAGATTATATACAATAATACTGGGGGTTCTTCGAGAATATATATGTACAGGGATCAACTACAAGCTACGGGGTGCGTCTAGAAGAAGTAGCTCAGTTCAAGCTCAATACCCATGGACAGCTGGCTGACAATTGTGGTCGATCGTTTGTGGTGTCGTTTGCTGCTCCCGAGTCCTTGTACTTTTCCAGTTCCTGCTGCGAGGCCGGAACTGCTGCCTCCCTCGGAGTCGGCGGGCTCCGAGCCCTTGATCCCTCCGCCACTTGAGGACTTGACCAGCTTCAGGGCCTGCGTTTCATTAATTAGTTCCAGCGTGGCACTGCAGTTATTGGCGGAGCTAGGGTTGTGTGGTCCCGGCAGTTTGCCAAAGTGTAGGCTATGCCTACCGCCTCCGTCGTGGTGGCCGGAGGACGAGGCACCGCTGATGGAGGAGCCGCTGGTTGTGCTAGTTCCGCTGGACAGAGAGCTCTCCGAGATTAAGGAATTGGGTCGCCGCATGCTGCCCTTGCCGGGCTCCGAGTGACGCAGCTTGGGAGCTGTAAAAAAATCACAAAAGAAGGGATTTATTTATTTATTTTATTTTTGGATCTTCAAAACCTACTCTTGTTCAACTGCGCCAGGGGAATGGAGCGATCGCTAATCTGGTTGTTGCTAGGACGAATGTCAAGGCAAGGCTTGCTGCCTATGCCCATCGAGGACATCTCCGCCAGACGAACTTCTATAAAATTAATTTAAAACATGTTAAATTAATAACTTCATATTAAAGGAATTTTTCCTCTATTTCTTACCTCGGTTTCTTTTCGCCTGCTTCCAGAGCAGTTTGGAGATCTCCTCTGTCCAGGAGTTCTTGATGTCCTCCGACATGGACTGTAGCATCCAGGTATCGTCGGGCTTTCGCTTGCGGAACCATATCTCAAATTTAGTGGCCGAGTCGCCGGTGTGCGCTGTCAGTCCTATATCCGAGGTCTTGATGCTGTTCTTGTAAATGTAGATGTCCAGATTCTGTTTGGGATTAAGCAAGGAAATAGGTAAGCAGATCATAGTTTCTTTTAGGGGTTTCTTGGTACCTTGAGCCTCTCAAAGGTTGCCTTTTAGTGTACATAATAAATAGGATAAATATTATTTTATTTGATGTCAAATGAACCTAAACTTAGTAATTCGCCAAAACAAGGATTTGAAGTTAACCATTTGGATATAAAATAAATTATAGCTTAGCCAGAAAAATGTAAAATATTCTTAAATAATTTTTAAATATTTATAATAATAGTAATTAATAATATTTAGTACCTTGTGGTCGGGAAAGCGACGCGCCTTGCTGAAGAGCACCAGTTCCTCGAAGAGAAACACCTGGCGCAGCGTCTTCTTGCCGCCGCGTCCTTGCCATACAAGAAACTCATTCTGGCGCAACAATCGGCCCTGCTCCTTGACATTGACATCGCAGTCGCGTAGCGAGTCCATGGCCAGCAGATCGTTACCATGTCGCAGCTGGAACTTGACCATCTCCTCCGCTCGCTGCAGCTCCTCAACATCTGCGGCAATCTCTTGGAGAGCGGCACCTTCGACACTACGGCAGGCCTTGACCAATTGCTGGAGCAGCAGGGCGTACTTGCCCATCCGCTGGACTGGCTTCAGGAGGTAGGAGGCCAGATCCAGTTTATCCTGGAGCTGGATCTGCTTGGGTTTGAAGAAGGAGCTGCCGTATTCGCTTAGCAAGGTGTCGCTCTTGGGCTTGTTCTTGTTGTACAGCGCATACAGATAGAACTTGGACTCCATTTCCAGGAAGGCAGCTCCCACCTTCAACGGATTCAGCTCGTACCGCTCCAGTTCGCCCAGGAAGTGCGAGTTGTGGAACTCGAAGATCTTCTCGATGTTGCCGAAGATCACATTGCGCTGTCCCCGCAGCGGCTGCGGTATGTCCTCGCGCAGCAGTTCGTCTATGTAGTTCTCGATGACGTAGTACAGGGAGCGCACGTAGTCGCGTTCGGTACCAATCATTTCACGCATGATCAATAGAAGCGTTCTGTAGGGAGATTGAGGATTGTCAAGTAGGATGCAAGCCGTGGAGAAAGGATGGCGAACTCACTTTTGTATCTTGGGATCCAGGCAGCTCAGCTCTTCCAGCTTGGGCAGCTCCAAACTGGACCCATGGCACTGCAGATGGGCATTCGCCTCCATGGGAGAGTGCATGTCCATGTAGCGCTTGGACGGTCGATCGAAGCACTCGTCCTCCATAAGCTCGTCGTGACTGAAAATTATGTAATTTGTTATAAATTAATTTGTATAATCTTAGGTATTTTTATTTCCAAACTAACCTCTTTTCGTTGAGACTCTGGCAGGAGCAGATCCTGGCCAGCTTCGGGTTGCGTTCGCAATTGTCGCAGACGCCCACGCCGGAGTCGGCAATCTTAGACTGCTGCTCCTCTCCCTCGCCGCCATCACAGCCGCGTTCCAGCTCCTCCTCCTCCTCCATCTGGTCCATGTCATCTAGGTTACGACTCTCTCGCCAGCAGCTGCAACTGCTGCTCGAGGGCCCGCCCTCGAAGGAGCTGCCACTGGCCGAACTGCAGCGGTAGCTCACCCTCTTGCCGGCAGCGGGAGCGGGTGTGCTGCTGGCCGCCGGCAGGGAGTGACTCTTACGCATGGCCGGCCAGTGCTTCTCCAGCAGCGCCGAGGCGCCCAGCTGATCCGCCAACCGCTGCAGCTCCTCGCGGGCAGCGGTCTCCCGCTGGTGTTGGGTGAGCAGGTGAAGCAGACGGGCAGCCGCCTCGTAGCGCTCGTGGGCCAGCTCCAGTTTCTGGGCAAACTGATCCAGGGCGATCTTCAGGTTGTTGGCGCTCTCGTTCAAAACGGACACCTTGAGGGCGGCGGCATGCAGATCGCGTCCCTTGGCCAGGTGTTTCTGTGGCGTTAACAATAACATTTAAACTTGATTCATATTGAAATATAAATCTTCACTCACCATTGCTATAAAGTAGTACTTTTCAAACTCCTGCTCTTGGGTCCTCAGCTGCGACTCGTTGTCCCATTGCAACTGCGAAAACTTCTGCAGATTATCCGCTCCATCGCTGCCCAGCCAAGAGGTGACCTTAAAAAGTAGGACATCGAGGTAAAAATCAGTGGGATACCTCAAGCTGGATGTAAACAAGCCCACGCGAGGCCAAGGTTCCCCATTGCCATATCCAACTCCACCCCGTTTCCAAGTCCCAATTCCCAATCCCAAGCGCCGAAAAGTGAAACTCATAGAAATGATCGACGCTCTAATTAGCCTCCACTTTACAAATTAAAATCCAATCGAACACAAATCAAATAAAACGACTCAACTATGGGTATTTTGGCTCCAAGCTCCAGCCTCCCGAAGGTATTGGAAACCACAAGCAACACAAAAAGAAGGCAACCACCACACAGGTAGCCATGGATGGAGGGAAGAAACAACAGCCACGGGGCAATCAACGATCTCACATTGATAATTTTGTGGCTCTAACCAATTTTTAATCACCTGCTGCGTCCAATTGAATTGATACAATCGACCGACGACTTTGTTGATGATGATGATAATGATGATGACGATGCTATGGAACCAAGCTAACCAGCTCCCCCATACCATACCATACCATACCATACCATCCCAGAAAGCACCCAGCCATGGACTTGTAACTCCCAATTCCCAGATCGAAACGCGTGCACCGTGCATTCACTTTCCGTTTTTGGGTTCTGCCTGCGAGTCTATTAGTGCACAGAGGGAAATTACTTAACATTTTTAAAATGTAATAATAATAATTTAAAATTTTTAAAACGTTACTAAAGCTTAGTTTACAGATCCTTCTTTATAGAATGTAATATTAATAAAGCAATTTAATTATAAAACTTTAAGTAATTCCTAATTTCTGCTAGTGCCGATCTCTAGCCGCAAGATAGTGACTCCGAACCTCTTCTGGGGCATGTCCACGTCTGCATCCCACCCAATGAATGAAAATACACTCCCAAGGGGGCTGCGAAGTGGGAGTTGCGGTGGAGCTTCGAGGGGAACTGGAGCAGGGGCTCTAAACAGCTGCTCCAGTTTCACAGTCGCAGCACAATCGGCTGTCAGAGACGCTGACTCTTCATGCTCATCAGATATGGCAGGCACGGGTTTTAGCGTTGTGGTATATATATATATACAACATCTGAGCCATGTACAGGGTGAGGCAATCTTCTTGATTTCTTAATTGATTTCGCTCTTTAATTAATCTAATTTCGGGTCTGAGAGCTTTGGCCCATTGGATAGAGCATGACGGATTGATAAGTGCAATGAGTAGTATCATTAAGAGGCTTTTTCCAATCTCAAAAATCCAAAAGAATATATTAGGAAATATCCAAAGACTTATAGGAAATTATGAAATTAAGAAACTTTGATCTAATATTAATAATATTTAAATGGAAAGGTTTCATTAAGCATCCACTGTACATTTAAGCACGTAACCTTCAATGGCTGACTCAGTTCTTTAAGGAGGTTTGACTCAATGCACATTTTAAGTCCAAGTGTCCATTGAATCACAGACTTTTAATCAATTTAAACAACAGATTTCCCTTAAATCACTCTATTATAAATAAACACTAAAGCGTTTAATAGCTGTAAACACCCCTGCACCAAGCTCATTACGCCGGACATTGAATGGGGACCTTGAATTACTCTATTCAGTGTCCAAACAATTTCGAATCAAATAAAACAGAACACAGATCGATGATGTCATTAAACAAAGCTTGTCAACACAATTCAATGGGTCAGCAGTACTCTACTTAATGGATCTGATTGGGTCACAAGCACTCGAATTTTGATGGATCTGATGCGAGGGATGTGGAGACAGATCTGTATGGGATTTGCGACACCCTGTATCCCGAAGATGGAGAGCCGGCTTGAGGCTTGCACAAATTGTTTACATTGGAAATCGATCGGAGGTTTGGCTGTGGCTGGGGGCTGATTCGGCAGATTGTTTCTCAACGATTGCCCCGCACAGGCGGGCCATAAATTAATTAATTGACTTAGTAAAACTCTCGGCCCCAAGTCGATTTTTACTGCTAACTCTCTGTGGTGATAAGACGTGGGCTGATCACTGAACTGTGAACTATTAATAGTCCGCCGATAACTCGATCTGACTGCCCAATTGCCAGCCAATCGATCGCTGTTGACTCACATAGTTGGCTATTTCGGATGCCAACTCGCTGGCCGCGGCGCTCGGAGCCGGGCTCTCCACATTTGGCCCGAGGAAGGCTGGGATCATCGCGCGACTGCCGGCAACGAGGTCCACCAGACGCGACAGAAACTGCAGCAACATGCCACAGGCAGCTCAGAATAGCGACTGGAAGTGGAAAAGCCCAGGCAGCCAAGCCGACTCTATGTACTTTAAGTATATATGTATATAATGAGGCATTTTCAATTTTATTTCGGTTTTCAGTCCTCGTCGCTGGCAGGCGGCACTCAATGAAATTCAATAAAATCAAAACAATTAGCAAACGTAAACAAAAAGCGGGGAACAAAACAAAAAAAAGAGCATCAACAAAAAATGGGTTAGACAGGGAGCCCGGCACCCACGACGACAAACCGATGACGATGTCGCCAGAGTGGAGTCTTGCCTTGGTTTGCACGGAAAAAATTAAGATCAAAGAGGGAAAGATTTCGCAATTATCCCTTTGTTTATATACATAGTAGCTTGGCATTAAGTTTGGTTTTTTTGCTAAGCAAATCGAGGTTCTTTAAAGGTCAAAATATTTAGGCAACGGGATTAAACTATATTTGAGATGTAGGGGGTACAATAATGGTATGAATTCTAGCTAATTTTAATACCTATTAAATTGTTAAGAAAATAAAGAAATATTTTGGTCTAAAGAGCAGGCTAATTACGCAGAAAACTATAGAGATAATTACCCTAATATAATTAATTACAGTAAACTTTTGTTTTGTAAGTAAGGCATTAACTTGCACATTTTTATTCTCTGTGCAACCAAGTAAATAGGCAAATGTCATCGGTGGCTGAAGTTGCTTCTGCTTCTGCGGAGGCTTCTCCCGATAAGCCCGCGTCCATCTACGGCGGATGTGGAGCTGTTTGCTGTGCGACTGATAAGACACCACCGCATTCGGGTTGACTGCACTCTGTTTGATCGGGATGCGGAGCTGCTTCTAGAGCTGCCTTCTGGCGGATGCCGCCTGACATAAAACGCAAATTTAACGTGACACTCTTACAAGTTGATCGCATGCGCCATAAAACACATGCAACACCTACAACAGCAACAGCAACTGCGGCTAGCTGTGAGCATGCGTGGCTTCCAGTGGTGGCCACTTCAACTCCCAGCTCCCAGCTCGCAGCTCCCTCTGCGGCTGCTGTCGTGTAATTTACACAAATGTCGCGCATTTATCTCACGGCCATAAACATTTTTTAAGCCACAATATCGAATTTATTTTGACACTTTACAAAGTTGTCGCCAATATAGCCGTAGTTCTTGTAGTTGCTATCACAGACCACAACAACTACATATTGGCATTTTGTTTACCCTTCGACAGGGTAATTTGAATTTGTCTTGAGTTTTGAAATGCCATCATTACTGCAGACTCAAAGGCACCATGTGTTTGTATATCGTACTCATAGCTTATCAATTGGCTTTGCAGAGCCCCAGTTGAGTCCATCATCGGAACTTGTGGTTTTCTATCGAAGTATTCCCTGGGTCATAATTTCCGTTTCTCTATTTCCATAAAGAGATAATTAGAGTAATCTGAATCATGTGTTTTCTGCCAGCTCTTAATTCTTAATTGTGCAATAAAAACTTTGTCATCTGGCCAAGCCTTGAGAAATATTTTCAGTAAGGCTTAAGAAGCCCTGCAATAAGATCCTATCAAGTTCAGGGTCTTAGGGACAAGTTTATTAATTGCTAATTTAGGCTTAAGTTCTCCCATAAATATAAATGAATTGAATGTCTTATAGTATTATTTACATTTCTAAGAACATTTACAATTCGGCATCTTTGGAGTTTCGCTTAATTTTTCCAGCTGGCTGATGGAGTTGGGATTCTGCGGATTCTGGGGACTCTGCTTCTATTTCTGGTATTGGGTAATTTATTCGAAGTACCTCTTAAATGATATGCTCTTGCCATTTGGCTGTCTCATTTCTTGCTGGCTAATTTGCGCTCTATGTTCGCTTGTTGATGGCGTTGTGTCTTCGGTTTCTCAAGCCTATCGCTGCCGGCTTATCTCTGGCTTTTAAGTATTTTTCTGTTCCTTTTTTTTCCCAACATGTCTTGGAGCTGTTTTGCATTTGAATTTATGGCAGCGTGTTAGAAATTATAGCAGCGATAACTGGCCGAGAGATCAGAGGAATGGCAATCGGAATGCGAGTGAGCCAAGTGAGACATTAAACACGAAAGCCGACCATTAATGGACGGGGAAAAACCAATTGGAACTTCAATTTTTTCTAGCATGCACTGGAAGATTATAATTAAGTAATTTATTTAGTTTAATTAAGTTTTAAGGGGGGAATAACAGAGCCATTTTTATTTATTAGGTGCTGCTTAGCTTCTCAGTACTAACTAACCTTAGCTGTCTTCTAAGAAGTATTTTCTTTACTACATTTTAATTTATTTTTGTTGTAAATTTATAAGCTACTTGCATTTCTCTCTCTGCACTAATTTCAGCCGCGACAAATGTGATTTATTTGGAGTTTTTATTGCCCTCCCAACCGGAGTTCATAATCCCTTTGGGCCCACATACCCATATTCGATACCCCACTGGGCCAGTAAGGGGTTTATGAGTGGAAAACGCGAGGCACGCATGGCTGACTGCACTCGCTGCCGCCCCGAATGTAATAAAGCAATTTCGTTTAACTATTTTACGGCAAAAGGCGATTACAATTTTACTTATTTTTCACTTTCCAAACCAGCCAAGCCAGCCCAATCCCATCCCGGCCAATCCACGCACATGGCAACAATCCAATCCCATGGCCCAGCTCCGAGCTGCGACACGCACAGAGTCATAAATTGTGACCACAAAAGGCCGGGAGACGTTAATGTGGTGACAATATTGCATGCAACCGCGTTGCAGCGATGCAGCGCTTCAGCTCTTGGTGTTTGCTGGTGAAAAAGCAGCTTTGGCGCAGCAAGTGCATCTTAAAAATGGGGCGGGACATGGGACATGGGCGTGGCAGCTTATCGGCGATCAGGCGACGGCTTCGGCAACGGCGACACTCTCCAACTCCCGAGGAGCGGACGTGACGACGCTCAAAAAATGATGACAGCTGTTGATGAAGTTGACGATTTCTAAAAATGCGTGTAAAATTAGTGTTAAAAAACATGTCAAACCCAATGTGACAGTTACGTTTTGACATGACAGGCCAAGCGCTGGCGACAACAATTACTATACACTCTGTCTGCCGACATGTCCGAGTCCGAGACCAAGTCGAAGACCAAGACCGAGACCGAGACCAAGTGCAAGTGCAAGAGCAGGACCCAGACCCCATATCCCGGTGTTAATTCAATAACCTGGACATTCTGGCCAAGCAACGATGGCCATCGGCGATGGCTGCCTGGCTAAGCGTATGATTAACGTCCGTTTTGATGACACAGCCAACATGGGAACATGGAGGAGTTGCCCCAGCTGGAGCTGGAGGAGCTCGAGGAGGAGTGCTGACTATAGCTGCATTGTTTGTTCGCGTGGAGCATTTGCATGCAACAATCTCAACCGGTTGCGATTGGCGGCACTTGCGGCAAGCATGTGTTCATTTCATCCAAGCACTCGTACTCGTACTCGTACTCGTATCTTGGGAGCTCCTTCCTTGGAGCGGAGCTGACAGCGGACACGAGTGCCGCATCCCAGCTGGCACGCACGAGTCCTCATGGAAATTGTAAGTTTTTAAATTATATATTCTATATCTATAGGATATATAATAAGGATTTGGGTCAGTTACTTATTATTTGCTACAGAGTTTTGACAAAAAGATAGATCCAGTAATGTGTAATTGCAGTAGCAACGCCTTTCCAACCTTCTTCAGTGGAGATAAAGCTTGGTTATATTCTATAAATTTGGTTTTTATTTAGTACTATATTTCATATCTTAACTCTAAAACAAAATGGAAAATGTAGAATGATATTGACAGAAAGACAAAACATCTACTGAATTAGTAAATGAGCCTAAATTTAAATTTAAAATTTGTGTACCCTTGCAGCGTATTATAAACTTAATTAGAATTGATATTGAGAAAACAGATTTATTAGCTTTAAAAAATATTGATAAAATTGCTATTTTTTTTGGTAATACATAGAAACTACCTGAAGTAAATGCTAGCCCCAGCTGAAGCTCAAATCCTTTTAAGCCTATTCAGCTTCTTGCTTGTCAAGTTTTTTTTTGTGGTCCACTTAAGATTTGTCAATCTGGCAAAGTGCTTATTAGCTTATTCCCAATTCTCGGTTTCTGGTTAGCATTTATCCGAAATGTCAACGGGTAATCGACGCTTGGCTAAGCAATTGAGAGACAGATAAATCTGTCGACTGGAAAAAGGAAAACCCGAAATCAAAAACTAATTTTCCGACAACTAATTGCAATTAAGGGTAATCTTATTTTCCTGCATGTGAACTCGTTTCTCCAACAACCAGTAGCCACCACGGTTGCAGGAAATTAATGTTTCTTTTATGTAATGGGGTCTTAAGACCAGGTTCAAATGGAGAAATTTTCCCGAGAGAGTTTCGTTTTTTTTTTTTTTTTGAAATTCTGAATAACTGAATAACTCGAGCCCACGCAATGAAATGTGAAATAAACTTGAGCTCAGCACACACGCTGGGCGTCCATCTCTATTGGGTGGAAGGAAAGGCAAAAAAAAAAAAAAAACAACGTTATTATGCCCGCCAGGGCTAATACATGCAGTTATTATTAATGCCACTGTGGAGATGGGGTCCCGGGGTTCCAGGTTGCAGGTTCCCAGTTCTCCGTTCGAGGGGTTTGCCTCGGTATGTCGGCAGTAAATAAGCCTTCATTTTTCATGGCTCTCGCCTGACCGAATTCTATGCAGCGGCAGCCAGTTCTTGGCCAACAGCAGCTGCGGTCTTCTTCCACCGAAAACTGTGGGGTTATGCAAGCCAAAATTTGGTAGAAAGGAGCAGGGAGCAGGGAGCAGGGAGCAGGGAGCAGGGAGCAAGGAGCAGGAGCAGAGGCTGGGGCACTGCCACCGCATTCCTGGCCCAAAGACAGGCAGTTCAAATGTCAGAGGCCATAAATAAGCTGGCCAAAGAGGCAAACGGGCGACAAGGCTTCCGCGACACAGATGCTCCTTATGGCAATTGCAATTCAAGGCGCGAAACAATTAAACATAGTTTTCATTGCACAAAGCCGCCGACATTGCGCAAATTAATTTGTGCAAAAACAAAAAGCAAATAAAAAGGAGCCCCAACATTTGTCTCAAAGAAAGCGCACTAAGCAAATCCAATTTCACCGTCAGCAATGTTTATTTATCTGTCGCCGCAGCTGCATTTAACTCTTTCACCGCCGGCCAATACAACACCCAAGGCTGCCACACTCGTGGCCATATTTGTGGAGCAATCCACCTTCATCTCCAGCCGGGGATCCCAATCCCAGCCGGCTCCCAGTTAATGCAGCCGATCAACAATTTAGATACAATATCGCATATCGCATCATAATGTCGTCGTCGTGGCCGTCGTCATCATCATAGCAGTGGCTTTGGTGGCCAGCAAAATGGCGACACCACAGCAGCAGCAGCAGCAGCAGCAGTAACAGTTGCAACAGTTGCAGCAGCAACAGCAGCAACATCAAGCGCGGCGGCATCTTTTTTCGCACCTTGTTTGAATGCGCGCGCCTAATGGACGACAGCGACATTAGTTAGCCGGCCGGCTGGAGACGCTGTCTTGGTCCAGTTTTGTGTGTTCGGCTTGTTTTGGCATCGCAGATAATATATTTAATTAAAAAGAAACACGATGACTGCAAGATCCATTGGCACAGCCCGTGGCGGATACGCTATCCATAGATCTTTGAGATTTGTGCTGTTCTGATAAGGAGAGAGACTACTAAGAAGTATGCTAATATATGTATGGGCAAAGGGCTCTGAAACCCAATGAATTTTAAAGTTCCCACGCTTAGGAATAGTTAACAACCTTTAGTGGATTTTGAGTTAGTTTTTAAAATATTTAAATGTTTTTAAGATATTTATAAAATTAAAAGAATTTAGTTTTTATGCGAGTGCAAATAGAACTGA
>JAEIIL010016600.1:0-26885 GCA_018905715.1 Drosophila lini
TAATGTCCCATTTTTATGTCACTTTTCTGCTTGACTTTCTAGGAATATCGTTGTGGTGTACGTGAGAAGCTTAAGGCTTAGTATCATTTAATAATTATTTTAAAATAAATTTTCTACTTCGGACGAGCATCGATTTATGCCTCAGTAGGTCCCATTCTGGACTGCAAATGTCCCTGATCTCTTGGCCCTTAGCCCACTCCACACCCTTTGGGTCGAAGAATATTTAAAGACTTTCACCTTCTCTGATGGCTGGCGACTTTCGCACAAGTGAAATTTAAATTTTTAAATTATATGCAGTTAATCAATTGAATTGTCTGCCCCGGCCGGGCCCGAAGAGGGGCTTGAGCAGAATATTTAATACGATTCTGCCGAGGGTCGGCATTTGCTGTGGATTAAATTTGGCTAATTAGGACACAATTGCCGTGCGGGCGATGGCTTATACATATTGTATGCCAAGTGAAATTGGTCGAGGCTTTGATAAGACTGCCAGGGGGCAAAAACGTTAATTAGGCCTGCTGGCTTAACAATTCAAGCAGTTAGATTTTAACCCCTCGGGGCCCTTGGCCAAGTGCTTCTGGTTTAATCTTTAAGCCAGCTTTAAATGCTGACCTCCGGCCAAGTTGTCGATAAATTAAATCCCATTTAGCATATTTAAGGCATTTGTTGTGCTACTTTATTTTGGTGCTTTGCTTCTCTCTTTTGCTTAATCTCTTGTTTTCAATAAATAGTTAATAAATATTATAAATAAAGTCTAAAGACACGGACAGGGCCGGGAACAGCTGGTCGAAGGACGCAGAATATGTCTAACAATTAACAAATAATTATGCGCTCTTCGAGACAACTTCTGGGGCTGTGCTCATCCGGGGACTGCTCTGCTCCTCTTGCTTCTGTGGGGGACTGCTGGGTTCTTGGTGCTGGCTTAGGCGTAGGCCTGGTAGGCCAGGTTCTGGGCTAACTTCTGGGGCTGCTCCACAACGGGCACGGCAACAGAGCCGAAGGTGCGGCCATCCCACGGTCCATGGGCGGTGATGTGAGCGGTGTGATGGTGATCATGGGCAATCTGGGGCGACAGGAAAGGTGGGGAAATACCCATTTATCAAAGATCCTTTCACTAAGTATATTAATCGAGAATATCTCTAAATGCTAGTGTTTGGTTGGGTAGTCAGTTTTGTGGTTTGGTTGGGAAGCGGGAGAGTTTGGGCGAGGATTCTGGCGGAACTTACCCTGCTGCTGCCGCCCTCTAGACTTCTTATACATACATGCTTCTCTCTACATTTGAATCTTAATTGCAATAAAGTTCGAGCTCCTCCGCCACGCATCCCAACATCATCCCAACACACAAAACGCACACTAATTACCACATCCAGCGAATGCCTGGAAGACAATTGGAGACGCGTTTTAATATCATGAAAGGCTTACCTTTTTGCACAATTGGAAAATGGCCAAACCAACCGAGACAATGAAGGAGAAGAAGCCCAGAGCCAGGGCGTTGAAGGCCTTGATCTTCAGAATGCCAATGGCCATGGGGATGACAGTGATGGCCTTCAGCAGGATGAGCACCAGGATGGGCATGGCCAGCTTGCGGAGACGATGCTTCTTGCCTGTAATTTTTAAGGTGTTTTGTGTTAATAAAGAAGCTCTTGTCTGTGTTCCTGGAAACAAGGCATGCAGAAAGTGAACCCACCCTTCTTGAAGATGTTGCCCTTCTTACCCCTGGCTTCGACATCGGTGGCATCATCATCGGCTTCGTCGCCGTTCAACTGAAGGTTCAGGCTCAGCTGGTTGTTGGCCAGGTTACGGGCCGAGACGGTGACCTTGGCATCGGCCAAGGGCAAGTTCATGCTGACATCGTGTCCCCGCATATAGTTCTCAATGGCATCAATGAAGCCATCGGCACTGCTGGCACGGGCCTCGCTTATGGGAGCGGTCTTTTGGCCATTGGAGCGCACCTCCAGGTTGGAGACCTAGTAAAGCGAGAGGATATTTTATATTAAAGGTATTTATAGAAAAATATAGAATACAAAAACAAAATTTAAATATTACATAAGCTTTAAAAGTCATCAAGGGAGTTATAGAAAAAATAAGTTTTTAAATAATTTTATTAAATTATCTTTGTAAATTTTTCTCAAATTAGATTTCTAAGATTTTAACTGAATATCGGCAATGTTAATAACAACCAATAAAATAATAATAATAAAAACCAAAGCTAATTTAAACTTTAAAAAAACTCCCGGATAGATTTCTTACTTTTAGAAACTGATGTTATCTTCTAGCAATCCCCATTCTTGAGCTCACCTGGTAGCTGTCTTTGCTCATCACATTGTCCACAAAGCGCATGGCACGCTCTTTGATGCAGGCCATCGAGTCTTGGCCGCTGGCGCACTTGTTCTGCTCCTCGGCAATTAGCCGCTGCAGCTGCTCGGTGGAGCCGAGGCCAGCCGCCTGTCCCGCTGCCACTAGGGCCGCCACACCGACAATCACAAGGAGCAACTTGGCCATTTTGTTTTGTTCGTTTGGGGCTGTGTTTTGGTCCGGTTCGTAGCTCTCCGCTGGTCAACACACAACTCGCCTCGGTGCTGGCACAATTGCGTTTAATAATCGTTTTTCTATTGTTCACGATTTTTATACTCACTGGATCTTTAACTCGTTCGCTGGCGAATGGCCGTGCAAAAGGAATGGCCGGAGGAGAAGACATGAATGAAGCAGACGTCGCAAGAGCTGCTCCAACTTTGTTATTTTTGCCCGAGTGCGTGCCGCGGTGCACCACGTGTCGTATGCTTAATGTGGCTTTATTTCGAACGCGTGCCCGACGCATCCGAGAGTTTTCTTTGTGGGCGGAGGGCTGCACTCGAAACAATTTTTGTGGGTTCAAGGTAACACTTGATTCTCTTGCAGGAACAAAGATTTTAGTCGGAAAAAGTATCCTATAATTTTTTTTGGGTAGAATACGGGGGCTGTTTAATCAGTAAAAAAAGAATTTCGATTCATTTATAATCTTATATACATAATATTAGGTTATGAAAAATTTACTGGACTTAGATGTAAATTAGTTGTACTATTTATTATATAATATAGTTGTATATGCTTGTCTTAAAAAAACCTTTGGAATCCGTTCGAAGGATGATAAGATACACATTTGTATAAAATTACAAAAAAATATCCATATACCATACCAGTACTCCTGTTTTCTCTGAGTGCATTCAACAGTTTCCTCTTAGTTTATGGATTCCCATTGAGACAACACAGATGGGAAGTGAATTCGGCCATTAATTGATTGAATTTCGCGAGAATGGAGTTTCGAATTGAGCTCCTACTTCTGGTAATTAGTCAGGAACTCACTTGCTTTGAAGCAAGAGCAGGACATTGGTAATGGTAGAAATTATTTGTTGACCCCATGTAAGAGTACCACCCCCTAATGACTAAAAAGAACAACTAATTACAAGCAAAATGTTTTCCTTGTCTACGAAAAAAGTTCTTAGACAAACAAGAAGGAAGCAAATAAAGTAATGGACAAAGTTTGTAATAACAATGCTTTTTCCTTCCGCTTTACTTTCAGATTTTTAACCGCTGGGAGTGCTGACGCACCTCTGGACATTGTAAAAATTTAAGGGCCCAAAGTTTTATCGATTAGCAGGTCGTTGGGAACTTTTAATAGGCCATAATGGGGATAAGTTTCTTTTTGCAAGAAATATTAATAATCATCACATAATCCGGGATAAGCCGAGGGAGCTCAGTCATAAACCGTTTATTGCCCACAAGAAACTAGCAATTAAAATATCGCAACACTTAATTTTATACAAATTGCGCAAACTAATTACGCCACCACAAGTCATAATTAATAATTGGGCAAGGAATATGCAAGCGGCTCAATGGACTCCGGTTGGTCGATGGCCAACAGCAAAAACATGGCCCCCTACATGTCAACGAAATAGAAAGCGTTTTTCCTTAACGAAAGCGAAAGTGACATATCCCAACCTCCGCCAATCCAAGGCATGCACTGAATTTCAACGCAATTCAAGTCCACGGCTGAATTATGAATCTCGTGTATTGATTACGCGTTGTTCGCCATGAAAATTGATTTGACTGTGGAAGTCGGATTTTAGTTTTGTGTTTTGTTTTTTTGGGACTCGATTATATCGTTTGGTCAAAAGTTTCACCGTTTCATTGGCCCGACAATTGCCATTCCGGTCGCATTTCTTTTCCGAGCCAATGAAATTGGAAAACCTTTTCATATTCCAAATTGTTGCGTAGAAACGATGGCCCAGCGATGGCGGCCAAGTGCATGCCGTTAAATATAAATGAAGTGTCGTCGCTCAATGGTGTTATTGCTTTTCAATTTTATTTTGTTGCTGCTGAAGTTTCCTCTCCTCGTTTTTTTGTGTTGGCGCCATCGCCATTTTACATTGCTTCACGGTGTCGCTGTCCACATTTTGGCTGCCAGTTGTGTGTTTGTGGCAGCTTTCCAACAACCCACCTGCGCCAGGTGGCAGAGGGTCGGTTTCACTGGGTGGCTATTGGCAATTGATATGACCGCGCCACTGACCATCGATTTTCTCTCTACGACTGCATGGAAAACCAGAAAATAAGAAAAGAATGCAGTAAAAATATTTTTTTATGTTTTCATTTCAGGCAATTGAAGTTTTTTTTGCACCCATGAAAGGAATCTCCGGAAAGTATGCTAAAAATATGAATTAAAACGAGTTCGCCATTAACCTGAATGGGAATTGGTATTTTTAAATTAAAACATTCCTCACATTTCTAATTTAAATTAGTGAAAGGATTATTTTTATATATAAATACGCTTTGGGACTAATTATCACTAAGCTGTTTATTAAAATAATAAATGTTTTAAAATGTTAATTTCGTAATATCATAGAATATGTAAAATTTAAGGTAAAATCATTATTAATATTTGGAAAACTTGTTTTGGTATTGATTTAAAATTAATTTTATCATAAATAAGTATTAATTTATTTGAGACAAATCTTTAAGGAATATAAATTAAAATTATGTCCTGTTAATAGATTTTATCAGAATACCTTTTTATCAGAATACCATTTCATTAGAATACCATTATTTTAGAAATATTTGTTTTCTCCCAAAAAATGCTTCCTTCTATTAAAGAGCACCTCAAAAGTTGTTTCCTCTTTCCAAGTGATTAAAATTCAGTTGAATTTAACACAAAAGTTTCCTCAACATTTTATTGGCCACTTTTGAGAGAAGTTTCACTCATTATTCTACGGTTTTCAATTTAAAAATTCTCCCCTTGGGATGCTTTTTTGCTTGCTAAAAGGTAACTTGCCGCGTTAGAAAACTTTTTGGGTTAATTACGCTTACGCATTTTGTTTTGGGTTCGCAACCCCTTTAAAAAGTCCTCAATTAAGCACATAATTTGTTGCATGCTTTTATTGCAGAAATATTTACACAAAGGATGCAGGAGCTCCTACCACCTTTAAAAACTCCCAGCAAGGTTCCTTCTTTTCTTTATGGGTGTGTTTTTTTGTTGTTTTGATTTGTTTTGTACACTTCTCAATAAATAAATAAATAAACAATACGCCGAACTCCGAGCGTTTCAACTACTTAGCTTAAAGCGAAATAAATAGGGTTGCAGTTTGGCCGATTTTCGAAATGGGTTTTGGGTTCGTGGTCTCAGCCTCATTTCTGGCCCGCATAAGCCAGATCCTGGGCATCCTGTCCCTCCTGCGAGGATCGGGCCCAGGCATGGGGATCCCAGGCGGGCGAGGGATGCTCCAGATGCTCAATGTGCTCCACCGGCAGGTCCACATGATGATCGATGTGGTGCTCCAGATGATGGTCGATGTGGTGCGGCACAATGTGCTCGATGTGATGCGGAACCACATGCTCGATATGGTGGGGAACCACATGCTCAATGTGATGGGGAACCACATGGTCCACATGGTGGTGGGGATAATGCACCACCTCGTAGTTGACAATCTTGGGCTTGGCAATCTTGAAGATAACCAGGGCTCCGGACAGGACCAGTGAGAGCAGTCCCAAAGTCATGGCCTTCCAGGTCTTCAGGGCAATCAGGCCCAAGGCAAGGGGCACCAGCACAGTGGTCTTGAGTTTCAGGCCCAGGAGGAAGGGAAGAACAGCCTTGCGGATCATGCCACGTCCTGTGGGAGAATATATTATTATATTTTACATATGTTCTAAAGGTTGTTTCTTTCTAGTTTAAAACTCATAAAAATTAAAAGCATTTGGCTATTGATTATAGATTTGTGTATATCATTTAATTTAATTTAATTAATTATATTATTGGGGTAATTTCAAATGTAAATGGAATGCCTTAAAAGTTAATTTTTTTTTAAACTCTTTACTGTAGAATATTATGTTAAAAACACAACTAAAGTTATTGAATATTTAACAAACCATGTTTTGCAGTTTAAAAAGAATTCATATCTTACCTTCATTGGCAGTTGCCAGGGGAATCACTCCGCCCTGGGTTAGGGGATTCTCCATTAGGAAATCTGGCACCAGGGAGCGAGCCTCCGAGGTGCGGAAGTACTCCGGGGCCAGGATCCTCAGGGAATGACTACCCAGGTAGCCGTCGATGGCATCGAACATGCGTTCCTGGGGATCCATCGATCGCGACTCCTTCGTCTTCTCCGAGGTGCGAACAATGGACAGGCGCTCGGTGAGGCGCACCTCCGGCTGCTGGAGAGCAGAGTTGAACCACTGCAGGGCCTTGGGTCGCACGCACGAGACACTGAGGTCCTTGAGACAGCCGTGGTACATATCCAGGGCCAGTTGGGTGGCGGACTGCGGCGCCTTCTGACCCTCGGTGGGCGCCGAGTGGGCGACGGCCAGCGTCGCCAGGGCGACCAATAGACAAGCTGCGGTGCTCTTCATCCTTTTTGACGGTGGTGGCTAGTAGTCCCCCCTTTTCGATACTCGGTTTCAACTCAACTCGCTCCGGCTTTGGCTCTGGGTCTGGTGGTGCGCACGCGTCGGCCACTGAGTGGGTTATGCAAATGTCGCACGGGCAGCGCTTGATTTTTATACGGAGTGTACTTTGCTAATTGAATTGCGTATGCCAGGTACGCGCGGAGCTCTTTCCCCGTCGCTTTGGCCTCCTGCTTTAGCGGCCATTTCGCTTTGTCGCCGCAGAGCCGTGGAAAGCGCAAGTTGACCATCGCCACCGCCGCTCGAGTTTCACCTTTGTGCGGGAGCTGGCCCTAAACTGGCACTGTTCTATCGACAGTCTATTGGGTCAAGTGGGTACTTTATGGGCACGCCGTTCTCCTTGCTGGCGGTATTCGTCATCATGACGATTTCCAGCATAATACCCGCCATAATATGCCGCACATAATTGAAAGTTATTGGACGGCTTCTCCGCTCGTAAAATCAACTGCCCAGCCATTTGGAGTGCGTGCCTGGAAAGCTCAATTAGAATGCGACTCTCCCAGCGTACATTTCTTCGGCAGTTAACGAAATTCCCTCATTGGGCAGTCAGTTGCACCTGCTGACCACTGAAGAAGCCAAAGCATTCGTTTTGTTCTCTGCGGACAGAGAACGTTTGATTTCTTACACAAAGGCTGGTGTTCAATTCCAAGGAATTTATTCTTATTCAATAAGATGTAATTAAATTGTAGCATTATATGTGATTATGTATTATTTATTATTTTATTTCTGAGACCCAAATTCTATTAAATAAAAAGAGCTCTGTTCCGATATTTTAAATCATATAAAGTATGTCAAGTTGTAACTCTTCGAATAGTTGCTGCCCTAAAATGTTTCTTTATATCTACAGGTGTTTTCAGTGTAAGAGGCTAGTGGGGAAGTGAATAATAAACACTAGTCCTGAGTTTAGCTTGTGGGTTTTTGCTTTTATAGTCCTTGAGATTTAAGTGTTCAAACGGTCAGCAATGTGAGTATTTTACGAGTTGGGAGAAGCTTTACTCAGTTCAGTTTTCAGTTAAAGACACATTGAAATGAATAGTTTACGAGTATACCCCTTTATCATCAACATTGTTTAAATAAATGGCTAATAAAAATGTTTGAAACTCTAAAAATAAACGTTATTGAACTTGAAATAAAGAAGTCGATGGAAATGGAGCGGTAACAAGGTAATCAGATTCATATATTTTTATACAATTTTGTCTTAAATATTCTAAATAAATATTCTAAATATATGCAAATGCCCAGTAAAAAATCGAAATCTTGAGAAAAATTAAAATATAGAAAATTTTTCTTATACTTCTTTGAATTTTCTATCTCATTAAATACCTGTCTCACCGAGCTCTTGTCCTTGCAGCATCCTGACACTGTCCAGTGCCAAACAATAGGCCGAATTATTTAAAATCAATACTTACAGCATTGGAATTAATTAATAGCTGGAACTGGAGGAGTCTTTCCCCAAAAAATATTTGTTTCTTTAGCGGAAATATTTTCGTAGGCCAAAATGAAGCCCATACGGAGTGGGAGGAGGAGAAGGGGAAGCGTTCGTGACGCTGACATTTTTCGAAGTACTTGAGCTGCTTTGGCATTTAATGAGCTGCCAATTTGGCAATCGGTGTTTTGATGTCAGTGCAGTTGGCTGGGCCGAGACAGCGGGCCCACGAATCCTAATGTCTTACTTATACTTCCGCTCTTTGTTGTAATTTTTTTCGCCTTTGTTTTTTGTTTGGGCAATAAGGAATTTTTGTGCTGGAAGAAAAGTGAAAGCTTTGCCATTTGCGTGTTAATTGCGCCAGGAATTTACATAAATATTAATTTCAGATGAGTTCGTGCTCGTCATGGAGACTTCAAAGTCGCCCCCAAACGTCAATATATAAATATATATTTATGTACACGAGTTCCCATTTCCATTTCGACTGTTTGCCAGCGACAATTAGGCTACATATTGGCCCCGCCATTCCTGCTGGGCCCAAAACGCCTTGATTTATGCAAAGCAAGTGTGTTATTAAAGAGTCTGCTGGTCTGAGTGAATGATTTCGCAGCATGTGGGTTTGCCAAGGCTTCCTGTAATATTTAGGCATTAACACAGCATTGATTGAATAGCAGGGATTTCGAAAAATCAAGGCATAATGAGTATATCTGCATTAAGTTTCCAGGACACCGGGCTTTTTGAATTGTGTTCCAAAGTATTTAAGTTGCGAAAAAAAAACTTGGCTTTAACGATATTTTATTTAAATGAATTTATTGAACTTTAAATTGTGAAATTAATCCAAATAGCTTATATGCAGGTATTGTGGTATTTTTCTGAATTTCTCCGAAATCATAGGATATATTATGGCTGACTTGTGGTGCCTTTACTTAATTGTATCCTGGCTTTGCCTGTGCTTCTCCATACGAGCGTTAATAATGCCAGAATTCTGACGAATTCCTATTTATTTCCCATTTGCCTTGCAAAATCAACTTGACACACATTTAACACACAATTTCAATTTATTTTCCTCTGTATGACCCGTGGCAGAAAAATACTCTATTAACAATTTTTGCGTATTGACTAATTGAATTTGGAGCCACATCCGTCTGGCCGGCAATTAATAAATATTCTGATTTCATTATTTTTGATTTTTAAAAGAGAATTTTATATGCGTGCGAGTGAGTTGTGGGTGAGAAATTTAAAAAGTGTTTTGACCGCAGCCAATTTTAAATAAATAATATATATTTTGTAGGTAATCGTGAACAAAATCAGAATAAGTATTAATTCGGCGGTCGCATAGCAGAAGAGCTTTAATTAATAGCAACTAGGAAAACCATTAGTCTACAATAAATAAATAAATAAATAAATACGAGTTTAACAAATAAATTATGCTTAAAGTACGGTTATTATCCTATTTACAGTTCGTGTTTTTTTGTTTAACAAGGAAAAAGTTGACTTCAAAGTGGCTCGACTCTGCTTCTCTGCGACTTGCAGACTCCCTCCGGCTCACTTGGCCGGCATATTGCACTGTGGATACAGGCTCTGGCAGTCCTTTTGATCCTGGCCATCCCGAGCAGCCTGAATTAGCCGGTAGAAACGACGCACTGCCTCATTCGCATGCGTTACGGGCTCCAGTTCGCTGGTGTCGCTGCAACAGACACAAATTGTTAAACTTTATCATAAAACGGGCTCTCGCGAATTTAATTAAATGTGGTTGTTCTTTTTTCTTGCCGTGAGCAGATGCTTCCCGGCCTTTTTGTTATTTTGTTGTAGTTAGTTAGTAAGTTGGTCCTGCAGACCAATGTCTGTGGAGGCCTTTTTTGCTGGATGCTAGGAAGTCGACTAATTAACTTTGCCACTTCGGTGCCGTCGCACTAAAGTTTTCGTGAAAGCAGGTCGAATCGCTTCGTCTTTTTTATATGTGGCTTACCAGCACGCGCCCTTTGTGCGCCAGACAGACAGCCTTTTGCCATCAAAAAACTTCCACACTTGCAGAAAAATCTACCTATTATATTTGGGCATTTAAATGAGATTATACTAAGCATTATTATAACAACTACAATTTTAATTAAGCTAAATGTGAAATATTCTTCCCTGTCAATCAATATTTTACAATCAATTTTAAAGATAAGTATTACGTATTTTATTTCAAGTGAAAAACAAAATCCGACCGCCCTGCTACTCAGCTATTCCGGCTTAAATTGAAGGCGTCTGCAGCAATTGATTATGGGGGCGGGGTGCTGCTAATGGATTTCATGTGACTAGTGAGTCGTGCTCCTTGCTGGATGGTGGGTTGTGGGCGGAGAATGGCACCCACATAAGCCAAGGCCAAGCTGATTTCCCATGCCCTTTGCCCCGCCCCAGGAAGAAAGCAGTTCTTGTTGGAGAAAATGAAATGGGAGGACGTGACTCGTTGCAAGAAAATGTTGTATGCCTTTTAATGTTCATAATTATTTTTTCGTTAGTCACCATTAAAATAGGATCTTGTTCTTATATAATGGAATAGCACAATTAAGTAAAACACCTAACCAATTTACCTAAATTTCGATGAGAAATTTATTTAAGTTGAATTTGTTTAGAGTTTAATTATACGTTTGTTCGTTAATCATTAGAAATATTAGAAATTTAATTTATAAAAGGAACCTAATACTTATTACCTATAGTTTTGATTGGTATTAATTAAATATTATGGGTTTGTCTGTTGTTTACTGTGCACTGTTTACACTCGATAAAATAAGCCAATTAATATTTAACCATACAAAAAATTTCTATGTTAAAGCTTGTTCCTTTGTTAATTAAAATCGAACTGACAGAAACACAAATGTATTCTCATCAAATATTTATAAATGTTTTCATGCCAGGCATGCGCTTACTAACTACGCCGAGCGTTTTGAACAAATGCTGCCTTTCATTAGGCCCATTTATTTTAATTAATTTTCAACTAGAATGACCGAAAACCTGAGCTTCAAGCCGTTGTCATTGGCGCTCCGATAAGGCAATTAAGCATCTACTTTAGGGCACTCAATTAATAATGTCATGGGCACACGAACTCATAAATCATGCCTCGCTCCTGGGACACGGCGGCCGTCAGTCACAATTTTGTCAAAGCAGTTATCTCCGCCAGACAGAGAGAAGTCAGCCAGTTTTGCACTCATTGTTGTCAGGGCGAAAAAAAAAATTTAATAAAAAACCTAGGCATGCCGCCCCAAAAGATAATGAGCCGTAGGAAATATGATGAATACAAAATGCGAGTTTATCTGGTCTGTGACATGCTTGAGTGCGTCTCGGAGTGACCGATGTGGGTGGAACCTCCGCAGATGATGGAGGCGATGGCACCCAGCATGTGGCATGTGGCAGGGAGTTCCACTTGGCTGCCCCGTGTGCAGTGTGCAGTTCAATTAGTCGACGCGATGCGACAGCCACGAACTTGCGATGACAAACTGCACTTAGACAGCTCCAAGTTCCACTTTCTTTTTCACGCTTTTGCCTATCAATTGAAAGGCGATGACGGAAAACGGGACCCCTGACGTTAAAGGTTTAGCTTTATGGCTGCATAGCGCTAAGCTGGCTGAAAAATATATCTAAGATTTGACAGCCTGACATCACAATTTGCTATGGCCAGGCAGCAACATTTAGAGCACAAAATAACTCATTTTTTGCCTATGGCTGAAACATACAAAGCTCAGGAAGGCCTGTAGTAGAAAGTTGCCTATACAACGCCCTAAAAAATATATTAATTAGTGATCTAGATTACCATTTGAGTAGTTTTTATCAAATCTTATTGGTCGGTGTATAACAGAACCTATTCTAAAATGGCTAATCCTGGCACTATCAATTTGCCTATTTTCCACATTCCCTGACAGGACTCTGCAAACCAATGACTTACCGACTCAGCTCGGCGGAAACGAAATTGCTGTGCGGACTATAGGTGGCCGGATCCTTGTACATGCTGCAGACAATGCGCTCCTTGCACAGGTCATTCTTCACGCCCAGCTGCTCGACAATCTTGTCTATTTTAAGCAGAATGGGACTGTAGAAGGGATCATAGTTGAGCGGGTACAGTGGCTGCAAAACGCACAAAAAATACGCACAAATTGTTCACAATGAAAGCAGATTAGTGTGGCGGATGTGAGAGCGGGCAAACCTGTCCATCCTGCACGAATGGCTGATGCTCCAGTATCTTCTGCTGCTGCTGGATCAGGCGCTGCTCTGCCTGAATGCGAATGGCCTCCTTCAGCTGGGCGGCCAGTTCAGGCTGTGGGATAGCGGAAAATGGGAGGTATAGTCTTTGTCCGACGAGTAGGTTTGAGTTTTTTATATAGTTATTATTTAGTTTAGATAGTTTTCTGTTGTACTCCACCCACCAGGTGTCAAACATTTTAGGCTTTGCTTTGCAAATTAAATTGTGAAAATTAAATTAAAAAATGTCTGTAGGCGGTGATGTTTATGACACAATTTTGGAACATTTCGTGAGGGCAAAGGGCAAAGTTTGTTACGTGTTGCACACCTTCTGTTGTGGACAGTCAGCCCGACCATCTTAATTTAGAGCCGGCAGCCAGCACACTTTCCCGACAGTTGGTTCCCATCATATTCGGCAAGTTGTGTTGTGCTCATTTAATTAAGGTGAACAGCGGTGGGTCGGGTTTTGCAAAGCCTACAGATTGTGCTGTCAGGCCCCGGGCACTGCAATGGCAAAGTGCATTTTAATTATGGCTTAGTTGCCCGAAAGCACAGCCCACATGTCCGCACTTGAAAGTGAAAACTGTCGTTGAGTGTTAGTCAGTCAGTCAGACAGTCTGGCAGACATTCATATAGTTGGTCTGGCAAAATTGCTGTTTGCCAAGCCATACACCTTGCACGGCCCTGCAATTTGAACAGTGTCGTTAAACAGAAAAGAGAAAAGAATACGGCAAAAGCATCTGCACTTGGAGGAAAGTGTCAATAAATGCAGCCATGTGCCGGGTCTAGACATTTGTTTGTGGGGGAAACTGCAGCAGCCAGATTGATTGTGATGTTGTCTGCTTGTGCAAATGTGCAATCTGCAAATAGGAGCCGGCACTGTGTCACTAATGATGGGAGGAAATGACCGTAAATGGCGGGTGTAGCCGAAGCCAGCCCATTGACCTACACGGGAAATAAGCTCTCTGAGACTAAGACTCAGCAATATAAATGAAGATTTTTTTTACTTAAGTTCCGCGAAAGTGTTTGCTAAAAATATATGTTCCCATAAAAATCAGCTTAGGTAGGAATTTTACTTATTTTTAAATCTTTTAAATAAAATTAAAAAGTCTTATTTATGTAACTATAGGAAAAGCAACTAAAACAAAGTAAACATCATTATATTTCTTGTAAAATCTGCTAGAATTCCTTCAGTAAACATATTTAATTTGTTGCCAATTGCTCTAGCTTTAATACATTTCTTCCCCTAATTACATGTTTGTTTTGTACTTTGAAAACCCGACGCTTACAAGCACATATTTTCCCAAGGGGATTTACTTTCTGCTGTTGCGTGTATTTTCAAAACAGAATACAAAGCCTGGTTTTAGGCCTGGACTATCTGATTTCACACATTTCCATTTTAATGTGCATGTGGTTGTGATTACAATTACCATGCACATTCGCGGATTCTCTTTGTACACAGTGCGTATACGTAACGGGGTGAAATGTGATACGCACCGAAAGTTGTGGCTCTTGCAGGGTCTGGTGATGCTGCTGCTGCTGTTGCTGTTGCTGCTGATTGTTGCGTGCGGGATCATACTGGGCGGCTATTTGCGCTGCTGCCGTGAGTCCTGGCCCGTTCTGCGGCGGATGATGTCCTGGAACGAACACCGGATGGTGCTGTGTATGTGACGGCCTTGAGCTGCAAAAATCGAAACAAAATTAGAGATCGAATGCGGGTGTGAGTGGGTGGGTCAACTTCCGTTGCCACAATGGCGGTGAATCAAATTTCCTTTTCGCTTCTCCATTTAATTGGCAACAATTACCATCCAACGCTGTGTTGTTTGGCTTTCATTAAAGATTTTTAATTACATTTCCATGCACAGCAAGGACATAAGGACATGAGGTGGGAAAACAAACAGAACATCAGGGGTACCGGAAAGTCCCTATTACCATTTAAGTGGTTTATTAAATAATGTACAAGCTAGCGGGAAACAGTTTTGAGTAAAAAGGGCAATACTGTTGGTGGGTTATTTATTTAAGCAACTGAAAAGTAGGCGAAAGGTTCCCTTTGAGCCTTTCAGAGGTTCCTTTAACGAATTAAAATTGAAATGTAATGAAAATGTATCTGAAAGGTAACATACAATAGAGTCAAGCAGCCTTTCCGTGCAGAGTGTGGAAAGTAAACATTAGCAAATAAAGTCATGTAAAAACATAAGGAGGAGCTGGCTTTAAGGAATCGGGTTAGTAGCTTATGTTGAGACACAATTTATGCGTGTGCGATTGTGTTTTTTCGGTGGCGGTGCAAGTGAGTTTTCGTGTGCGTAGGTGTACTGTTTGTTTGTTGTTTTTTCGGGGCGCCCTTAAGTGGCATGTACCTTTGTTTGTCCTGACTTTGAAATGGGTTTAAACTGTGACTAGAGGGCTGTACTTTCTGAGCACCTAATTGCTGTTGCAGCTGTAGCTTGAGCTGCTGCTGGTGCTGGTGCTGCTGTTGATGATGTTTTTGCTGAATTGTTGGCGGCCTGGCCTGCTGGGTGGCAGGCCATCGCTGATGCTGCTGCTGCTGCTGCTGTGTCTGATGTGGCTGCTGTTGTACCTGTGTGGTGCCCAGGCCCCAAGCATGCAATACCCCGGCATCGTTAGCCGTGTTGGGCTTAAAGTAATGCGCATTATCCTCAATTTGTGCAGCGCGATTTATATCGCCTATGTATCTATAGTGAGGCCAGTCGATTGTTGTGAGAGTGAGGTGTGAGTGTGATTTAGAGACAAGACAGATACACAGACGGTTAAAGTCACAGAATGTGGACACAGAAAGCGTGGGGTGCGAAGCAGAAAGGCGGCACTTACTCAGAACCCAAACCAGGACCACTGTTCTCCCAGGCTCCCTCGAAGTGCTCGAATCCTCCTGGGCCGTAGCTCTCGTGAACGGGCGCTCCATGGAGATAGGCGGACGGATGGCCCTTCGGCGGGTGAGTGTAGATGAGCTCGGGACCGGAGTGATGCTCTCCGCTGTGCCATGGGGGGACCACCTAAAAATAAAGGCACTTGGAGTTAGTCTTTAGTTTTGTGGATATCCTATTTTTAACTAAGTTTATTTCTGCCAAGCTTCCTTCTGAATTTCTTCGAGTGTGGTGGAGCCATGATAAGCGCAAATTGAAAAAGTAATGGAGCAGTCGAGGCTGCAGGGCTTCTTTCTGCCTGACATTTAATAAGCTCGGCAGCAAAGCAAAACTTTTTTCACTGCTCTGGAGGGCTTCTGTTTGGAGTGCTCTCATCACGACATCTTTTTGGCTATTTATAGGCAATGTTTGAACCGACCAAATAATACGCATTCTGCTCGACTTTGTCTGGTGGAAAGGCCCCACCCCGCGCTCCTTTAACTCAGTTCAATGACTGCCAAATAACGAATAAGATGCCAAGATTTGGGACTGTGTCATTGCCTAGCAGGGAGCTCTGCCCGGCTTTAGGTTCATGCTCTGGCTCTATTATTTGTGCTGTTTATTGTGCCCCCGAATCGGAATCATATTTCATGCTGTGCGGCAGCAGAAACTTTTCCCAGTAAAGAGGTGACACGTCAAGTGCGTGTTTCTTGCTCTCGACTGGGAAGTCTTTCCGTCTGCAAATTAATTTCATTTACACTGACTGCGAAAGCAGCCAGGGATGGCAACGGCAGACAGCTTAAAGGCGGCAAATAACCAAGAAATGCGACATTCAAGTGTCAATGCACATATGGAATTCAATAAGGCGCTCCCCTATCGATTGTTCGTTTTTTATTACTTTACTGCTGGAATCCGGCGAAGCTTTCCTCTATCCGCTGTAAAGAGATTCATATATTCCATTTCAAGAACGAGTTTAACGACACGTGTTCCCCATGGACTCAAGCTTTCTCCGGTAAAATCTGTCGATAGTTGTCCAAAACTCAATTATAGCTTCTAAGTGGTAGTTGAAAAGGATTATAGTTGCTAAATTGGATGTTTTATTGGATCAACTTAAAGGGAAATCTTGCTCGGTAGAAAGAATGCGGTATGCAAACATGGCTGCCCGGATTATCTCCTGTAGCTTTTGGCTAAATGCCAGGCCCTAGTCTTAGTTCAATGGCATTCCTAGCGACATTTTCGAATGCGAACATAAATATCTCATAAATACGAGTATCTACGCGTGTGCAGTCATTCGCACTCAAGTATTTGTGAGAAAAAGCCTTGCACAAAAAAAAATTTAATTGATTTCAAAAATAAATACTTGAATAAACATTTAATGTTGTAATACTTAAAGAGGTTTCTGTTTGTATTGGATGATTTCTCTAAACGGCAACATAGCTTTTCCATAAACAAGTATAATTTAAGAAGGAAATCATGTTTTATAGTTCCTTATACAGCTTTTTCCCCTGTGCTATTACAGCCATTTATAATCCCTGCCAACGGGAACCATTCAACAGACGGGATTTCATTTGACGATATGTCAGGCTGGGTGCTGTCTGTGTCAGCGTGAGCTCATTTCGATGACAAGGGCGCTGCGACACGTGCTTGGAGAAGGGAAGGGAAATCTTCAATGGAAATACTTCTCAACTGACGGTAAAGAACGCGCCCCTAGACTTTTCTAATTGAATTTCCGGGAGCGTGGATATGGGAGCGCGCACATCAACAAAAGGCAACTTCCGACCGGCAGGCGTATAGACAAAACTGAATCACATCCAGATTGTTAATGAAATTTCTCCAAAAATACGCCAGAGACGTGAAAAATATAATCGGCCTAACCCAAACCAGTTAGTGACGGTATCACAAGACGCTCTTTCCCCTAAATGTCATATTTTCGTGTCATTGGAGTATTTTTCTTTTCAAGAAACAATAAAGTTCTTTACTAAAATTTAAAAAAATGTAAATGAATGATTAAAAGAAACTGTGTTATATTATATAAAGTATTTGATTTATGTAAAGTAGGTCAGAAGCAGACAAGTTTCCTTGCATATGGAATAAAAATTTGCATATGTCAACCTATTTTGCCAAGCACACTTAACTTTGAGAAGCAAAATTGCTGATTTAGAGCTAAAACACTGGTTAGTTTGTACCAAAATTGGCTATATGGTTGGGAAAATTGCACGCAAAACGACTTAACGACTCAGACAGAGATTTCTTTGGAAACATGGCAATTTGTGCAATATCATCCCCAATTGGCACTCACCGTATGATGATGATCGATGAGGTGATGGTGGTGGTGGTATTTGGGTGGTGCGTGATAGGACTGCTGGTAGTAGGAGCAGAGCTTGAAGAGATGCGACAGCGCCGGGAACAGGAATAGCAGGAACTTCAGCAGCAGCTTCTTGGCGGCTCCGACTCCGATGATGATCGGCAGCAGCCAGAAGAGCTTGATCTTGATGATCTTGATGATGAGCAGCAAGGCGAGGAATGACAACACCAGTTTGCTGCGTAGAAATTTTTCTGGACAAACGAAAGTAGCAATCGAATCAGACTCTTGATGCAAGAGTGAAAGCGCTTTCATCAGCGGCAGAATCGCATCTGCATTTGCATCTGCATCGGCGTCAGCCTCAGCATCTGCATCTGTAGCTGCGTGATGTGGAAACAAATTGCGAATATTACTTACGTATCTTCTTCTGGATTATCGCGCCAGCCAGTCGGGCCTTGACTACCTGTTTGGGAATCAGCTCCAGCTTGGCAATGATTCCATTTCCCTCGATGGCCCGCGGCGAGATGCGAAATGTGGCGCCGTTGAACATTACCTCCGGCAAGTCCACCTCCAGATCGTGGGTCATGGCGAATTGGATGCTCTTGCCATATAGAGCGCTGGTCACTTCCTCGATCGGGGTTTCCGGACTGGCTGCTTGGCAATCGGAGAAACAGAGAGTTAGATGGACGCAAACGAGGTTAAATCTGCACAGAGTGACGCTTTTGGGTTAATGAAAGTTGAATCTCCAGCGATTTCCCCGCTCAGGATGCTGCAGCTCTTGCGCAACTGAGAGTAAAGTTAGCCTTGAAGTCTATAAATAATTTTCAGCTTGCGAGCGAGAGTGGGAGTTGTTTCCGCTTGGAAAATATTCTGGCGGAGGTTGAAATTGCTTATTAAATTTTTATAAGCCTTTAAGGCAGTCGCATTTGACCGGAAAAGTGCGAAAACTTAAGGTAGATGTAAGAAAAAGTATTTTATTGCCATTGATTTCTCTTGTCTCAACGTAATCGTTTTTATATTAATTTTTTGTAATGCTTAATCGGTTGATGAATGTTATAAAATGAAAAAGAAGCAAGGTTTTAATTTAGTATTTATTTATTTAAAATATAAAATTTCAATAAGAAAATATTTCAGGTTTCTTTTTGTTAATAATTAAGCTTTTAAATGTCTCTTAGTTGCTTAAAAAATTCTAAACAGTCTACCACCGCTTACATAAGTCTTGGCTGAATGGCTGTTAATGTGCCGATTACCGTGGGCAAAAGAAAACATCTGATGGCCAGGTAAAAAGCCGCATAATTGAGCGCAGTCAAAGCGCCGTGACTCACATAAACGAGAGATCGTTGCCGTAGCAGATATTTTACTGCTCTCCGGCGCAGCTAAGATACGTAAAAAATCAAATCAAAACGCGGCAAGTGAAAGTTACTGGAACTGGCAGAGGCATTTATTTATTTTTTTTTTTGTGAACGTGCTCGAGTATAGGTAAACAAAGCGAAGAAAAGAATCGAATGCCGACGACTCACAGATGTGAAATCTGATGGCACACACAAAATCGACCAACTATAGGGTCTGTTACATAAGACTCCGTCAGCGGTACCCATAATTGCGGGAAAAACGTTTTGAGAATTACAGAATATATTGTAACTAATTGGCATTAAACTATTAGAATTGTAACTCCAAAAATGAATAATCTCTCTTCTTTTTATTCCACTTACCGGCACGTGCCTCCGAGTGCTCCTCCTTATCCTTCTCGACCTCGTAGTGAACTTTGTTCTTGAAAAACTTGAGTCTCTCTGTCACATTGACATCCTGCACATCCAGAGCACCATCCAAATAGCTGAACACATTCTTCTGGAAGCACGAGATGTCCGGCTTCAGATAACAGTCGCGAACAAGTCCATCCCAGAGCTCGTTGCCACTGGTAAAGCGCCTGGCCAGGCGGAGAAGCAGGGAGTCGGTGGGTGCTATTTTATCCATCTGCTTCCTGGACGGCTGATCCGTGGCATTCAGCACTGGCTTCCATTCTTCCGGCGGCTGTTCCGTCGTCGGGGACTCCGTTTCGGATTCTGTGGCCGACTCTGTCACCTCCTCGGCGGGCTCCGTTTCCAGGCGACCCAGCGGTGTGGTGGAAAGATGAAGGCCACGACGACCATTTCGAGCCGTCTCATCCGCCTTAGCGACCGCGTTTATTAGGCAGATTGAGAGGAGGAAAATCAGCAGGCTGGTTTTTGATCCGACCATGCTCGACCATGGGAGGCTGCGACTTCGATTTGGATTGCTGCTGCGGTTGCAGGTGCGATTTCTACTAGAGGATGTCCACTGCCTCCGGCTCTCACCCGAGGTCCAATTACGGAGCAGATCACTGTGTGTCTTGGGCATTTTCAGTTTCGTTTTCGGGTCTCGTTTTCACTCCTCTAGTTAGCAGTTAGCACTGCTGGCGGGTAATTCACACCTTCAACCTGCAATTGTGGCTGCAATTGTGCGCCCTGTGGCCCAGCAATTTACGTGTTCCCAAACTGTTTATCTAGCCAGTTTCGCCCTAGCTACGTGCTCGGGAACTTTGAGCTCCGGCGGACACAATGACCGGCTTTATTGGCGAAATTGTAAGCCAATTGACAAATCAATCTTTTTAGCACACAAACACAATTCCATTGATTGTTAATGGGTTTCTGTCGATTTGTTTTGCCCCGTCTTAATTCAGTTTTGTTGGTTTTTTAGTACTTTCTTCGCATGTTTACTTTGGACTCGTTTGTTTGGAATTTCGCTGCCGCATTTAGCGCGTTTTCTATTTGCGTTACTTGGTTATCTAGCCAGCAATTACTTCATCGCGGCACACCTACGGCCTAACGGTTTGCAGCTCGCGTATCTTGTAACTTGTATTTATCCCGTCTCTCGTATCTAGTATCTGGTATCTCGTATCTGCTGGATATGCAAATCACCTGTTAGCGCGTTTCGTGTGCGCATGCGTGCGCGACTGGCGGACAACTGAGCGTGTTGTGGCCCAAACCGCTGGCCAAGATCATGGCCGGGGCTAACAGTGGACCGGTCTCTCTCTCTCTTTTTCTCTTTCTCTGTCTGGCGTTTTCCTCTCGCCAGTTTCGTTCAGTTGTCGTTGACTTTTTGCGCTGCAATAGCGGCTGTATCTTGTATCTGGTGGCTTCCTCTGCATTCGCACGTTGCTCCGGCAAATATTCTTCTTAACTGTAGTTTTTGCCGCGGCTGAAAGTTGTTTCGCCAGCCCCAGCCCCCTCTATGTTTGTTTATACATTTTCCAGTTAGCTTTAGATTGTTTCAAGTGCAGTTTGTCTGCTGGCTTGGCGTTAATTTTCCGCGTAATTGTTGTTTTTCTGCGCTGCATTGACTCTTTTCGCGGCCAATCAGGATTTACTATTGAAGTTTTTTCATTACGATAAAGTACTTTTATTTTATTATTTATGTTTAATGGTTTCTATGGCTTGCGAAGTGTTTCGGCAACTTAAAGACAAAGAGAAAACAAGTAGAGAATTATGAAATGTATTTGTAAAAGTATTGATAAAAGAATATACACCTTTTTTCGGGGATATCGGAGAAAGCAAGGAAAGGACAATACATAAAAAATATATATACATTAAAATATCATGGAGAAAAATGTAATGAAAGAGCTTAGATTCTATGGTAATATATGCCATTTTTTGGCGGCTTTATCAGCACTTAGGAACTGTTTATTACATTTATATTTTATATATACATATCTGCTCCTTGCATAGTTTCGTTAAGTTTGAGTTCCATTATAAATTGGCCTTCGCGGGATACCAGTTTTTATTTGGAAAAATGGGTCAACTATTGACCTAGCTACCTATTTAAATATATACAATTTTTCCACTAAAAGCGGGCAGCCAAGTTAACGTTTATTCACAAAGACTGAATTGAGAACGGAATCGAAAAGCGGTGCTTGGTGACAAAGGAAAGCAATCAAGTTGTCAAATAAAATCGCCATTACTTGAACCACTTTCAACAAAAGATGTGTGTGGTGGCACACTTATGACATATGCTATTATTCTTTTGTTGTTTTTATAGCCATTGAACGGGCTTCGTGTAATATTTGTTGCCATTATCTGCGATCAAGATATCAAAACTCACACTTTGACCTTATTTCAGCCACTACTTGGCTATAAATATAATTGGCGCAAGTCTGAAACCCTAAGCTGGGCATATTAATTAGCTGAAAATACCTTCTAATTTGTGCCCAGACATGAGAGCTTTTCCACAAAATGTTTGGGCCGTTTATAATGATATTTCCAATGCAATCAATTAGTCCACATTGCGCACACAGCTGCACACTGTATCACGACTTATGATTATTATTTTTTAACGAGCTTCGCCTAAGTTGCTCTCGGTAGACGGTACTTATGCGTAATGTGCATAAATGACATATGTAACGAGTCGCGTTGTTATGGCTTTTCACATTAAAGTCATTCTATTAAAGTGCCATGGCGGCTTATGTCATGCCAAAAGAAATACCCATAAAGCTGCGAGTACACAATTGCTATAAAAATAATGGACAGCTAAATCAAGTTTTTGGGAGGCAGCAGCAGCAGCTGCAGAACTCGCTCCCCACCCAAAAGCCCATATGATGTAAGTTCTCCGCGGGTTCAAGCCGAGTCGAAGACCCAAGACCGACCGTTAGGTGTCTTTAAGGGTTAGCGGCATAGAAACCAGAACTCCAGACAGCGACAAAAATAATATTTTCAAGTGAGCTTTAAGATTTAAGACTTTTTCTAAAATGTTTTTAGTACTTTTGATTTTGTACACGAATTATTCTTTAAATATTTTATATTGGTTTCTGGAAATTATATGTTTTTGTTAACAAGTCAGTGCATTTAATTACTTTTAAAGATTATTTGTGGACTTATGCAACGCACGATACATTTGTTTTTGATTGCCGTTCTGCCGTTTCGTTGGCTTTCACTCGAATGCTTCCTGCTCTTTTTTAATAATGATTCAATTACATCTATCTTAATGACACTTGAAAATGGACTCTCGGTTGACAGTCGGCCAGATTACGTTTCGGAAGGTAACAAGCTTTCGCTGTACGCTGTTTCTGGTACTGTCAGTCCCAGCATTTCCCTGAGATTTTATTGCATTTTTATGTGACAATTTCTCGGCAGACACACGCATCCGAACCTCGCAGGAAGGTTATGTAAAGCGCCGAGCATTTGCATTCCATTAAATTGTATCAAACTGTATCTGCCGGCGAACTTTCGGTTTCGGTTTCTGTCTCAGTCGAACGCCTGGTGAACGTATCTAATAGATTACTAATTTCACTTTATGCGTGCCTGTATCTTAGTTGGCCGGCCCAGTGTGGTGCGATTTGAGCTAGCGTGCAAATATTTTAAAGAGTTTTTTAACTCCGTCCACATTTCTTTTTGTCCGTTGCGTTTTATTTGCCACCAGAGAAATCCATGGGCAAGTCGAACAAAAAGCAAATTCACTTTCGTTGCGGTTAACCAACTTGACTCACTAATGGCTTATTAAGTCCAAATAGATCGGATTCAGCGCACTTTTTTATGATCCATCTGCCAGGCACTACAGCAATTGAATGTAATTATCGACAGTGGCACAATAAAATGGCGAATAAAAATAATCCGAGACCGGAATAAAAACCATTCTGCCATATAGCTGCGGTTTATCGCCTGCAATTTATGCTAAAAGGTTTCATTTTCAATTAAGTGTGATCATTTGAAGGGAAAAAAGCAAGCCATTTGAGCCGGGCCCAAGCAATTTGTTTACTTTCTTCTGCTCTTAATTGGTGTAGCATTAAAAATATTCTGACTGTGTTTTGCTTCAAGAATCAACAGCCGGTGAGCACGCGAGCCCAAGTACTAATTGGGATTCTAATGTGTATTAGAGCGCGTTGAGATTCCCATCTGGCATGCGCTAATAATTCAACGGAGACGGAGGAGGGAGGGTCTCTGAGAACTTTATGAGTTTTCTGGCGGAGCTAAAACAAACCGCAGAAATTTCACTTTTACCAGCTGAACTGAATGCACATGGACATTCGATGCATTTCCCCTTTAAAACAGGTTTCCATTATACGTTTTTCGGGTTAATAAGTGCAACTGACAACCGGCTTGCCAGTTGGTCAGTCAGTCACCAAATAAAGTAGGTCAAATATTTGCATTTCGGAGACGTTACTTACTCTAGTGGAGATGGAAATGTTTCCACCTGCAGTTAACATAAACTAAGGCACAGTCACTTGAGCAAACACACACAAATCACCACAAGCTCATAATTCTTTGACGCAACTTGTTGTTGTGGCGTGACGCCTAATTAGCAAGACACTTTGTTGTTATTTGTCCGCTGGTCACTTTCGCTCTCTGTTTTCACAATTTGGTTTTGATTTGATTTCTAGAATCCCCCAGCGCGTCTTTCACTTTTTACCGTTGTTAAAAGCCAGAGAGGCGCGATAAACGTGGAAGACCGGCGAGCGTGGAAGACCAACTGATCGGAGGTGCCGCCTCTGCACAGATGTGGCCAACTTTGGGTGTTGGTAGGTGAGTTCAATCGTTCCAAACACAGACACTCGGTCATACACAAACGAGCCACGAGAGAGATGTGTGCTCTCTAAAGCATTTGTCCAACAGCCTGAAAGTATGCTTACTTACTTTACCGTAAGTACGAATAAATTATACTATTTATATAAAAATAAATAATTTACAAATTTCAACTACAAATTGCATTATTTTATTATCTTAATCTTTTCATACAAAACTTGATTCTTTTGTTTCATGATTAGTTGGTCGCTTCAGTTGCCTCACTGCTGGCATGAGTTTCAATAGGTTTAATTTCGTTGTCACTGCTCTCCAATAATGTTCTTGGCCTGGTGGGCCCTGGGGCTTTTGTGGTCATTTTGGTTGTGGTTGTAGTAGTCGTTGTCTTTCGCCATTTTCCCCTCCACTTGTTGGGTCCATCTTGGCCGGCTGGCTTTATCCTATTCCTTAGTATCTTGTGCCATTCACTGCAATCATCCGTTTGCAAGGAGCTCCTAAGTAGGTTCCCAGCCATCATTTCATTGAAACTCGTTGCGATTTTATCTTCGACATTGTCCTTGGGTGGAGAACTCATCAGCTGCACCGGTTGGTTCAGCATAAAGGGAATGGGGTAGGGAATGTAAACCGGCATGGGATAGAACATTGGCTGAACGGGCGGCAGGTGGGCAGTGGACGTGGTTGGCGGACTCTCCCAAATACCAGGTAAGGACAATAGGTCCTGCAGTTGAGGCGCCTGCTTTTGGCCATGATTCAGAAATGGTTTCTGCTTTGGAGGCATAGGTTTCTTCCTAATGACCTTTTCTGTGGTGGCAGTTGCTTCGGTTGCTGGTGGATTAGTAGTTTCCACGTCTGGAATTAGTGTGGACTCAGCATCCTGTTCCGATTTGACTGTCTCCTCAATCATTGACTGACTTATGGGATTTGAAAGCACAATCAGTGGTGTTTTTGGATCATCTCCACTGGCTTTGAGAACGGCCACTTGACCAAAAGCCAACCATGTCTGGCACATCAGGAATCCCAAAACTGCAGCTAAAATAATATATATAAGGACAATGTTAAAGCAGAAATGGGTTTCTACGTACCACTGTAAAGTGTCTTCATGGCGACGATTTTCGTACTAAAGTTCTTGAGATAAATTTCGCTTTTTATATTGCCAAACTCATGCGAATTTTCGAAAGTAGGTTGCCGGCTAAATTGATTCTTAATTAATTTGCTAATTGACAAGTGTGGAACTTTTTTTTATCTTGACGTAGCTTTCAATTAAAATTAAAAAAATGTTCGGGAAATTTGTTATCTCAAAGGTTTCTAAATACATTAGGTTGATCCGTAGAAGAAAAAATAGGGCCTCGTTATAATGGTAAATAAACTTTTTATTATTTTTATTTTTTAAATATTTGAATAATTATAAAATCATTTAATAGTTTGACACTTTCTTTTTTTTTCACTTTGACAATTTCAAATGTACACTGTGTTATTATTTATTACTTTATTTAATTATCGTTGATTTCATTAGATGAACTGGTCTGGTTTTTAGCCCCAAAGTTTAAAAAATAAAACGGAACTCTATTGAAAAATGAACTGGAAAAAAATGAATACGTCTGTGATGTATCTGAGCTAGGACGTTGTTTCTTAAATGGTGAACTTTCCCATATTCCGGGTAAGGATAAAAACTGAGATTGTAAATAATATTCAAACCGATTAGGATTTTGTCCATTATTAGATGCCAGGTCTTCAGTTTGGCTGGTCCTTATTAGATTTCCAGAAACAGAAGTTCCATACGTATCAGAAGGAAAGCTTTCTTCCGCCTTAAAAATTGGATCCGATTTTTCCTCTGTTAAGTGCTCTTGTACAAAATTTGTTTTATATTGTATGCTATTGGTGTCACTTATTGGAAGTCTTGGGAATATCAAAAGTTTTTCAACCTCCGCTTGATCTTGCGGTAGCCTTGTTCAACATCCAATAGCTATAAAGACTGAAGAGATACAATTTGGGTTTAGAGTCCAAAGTTTGTAGAAGACAACCTACCGCAGTAAATAAGCTTCATGGTCAATTCTACAAATTTGTTTGCGGTACAGTGAGCTATATATATAGACAAAGTAAGGTAGAATGGAAAGTAGGTCACTGGCAAAATCGTTGGTTAATAGCTCGCTAATTAACAAACAGAAATTCTTGTATTAAATTTTCCAACGTTTCTCATGTTAATAGAGTGCAAAAAAAGCTATACAGATAAAACAAAGAAATTATTTACAAATAAATACATCTAAGTAATTTATAAATATTCATCGATTTATTAACTTTGGTAAGGAGTTTAAGCTCTTACAGTACTATCCACTTTGGCAAATAGGGAGATGAGGGAAAGTAGAACAAATATTTACTATTGTCATTTCAGTTGTTGAGGTTGAAGTATTTGGAATTGCGTTGGATGTTGATGCTTGGCTCTCTGTCGAAGTGGGAATTGCAGGGGACGTTGTTGGTTTACTTGGAGTTACAGGAACTGTTGGCTCTAGTGTTGTTGTTGTGGAAGGAGGAATGGCAGGAGATGTTGTCGGGGATTCTGAAGAAGATGGAATTGCAGGAGATGTTGTCGGGGATTCTGTTGAAGTTGGAATAGCTGGAGATGTTGT